>PVLD010000172.1:0-123008 GCA_004027595.1 Dinomys branickii | reverse complement strand
ACAGTGGGTCATGGAAAACAGTCATTTAAGCAGCTCTCTGGGTGATCCTGGTGCATGCCAAAGTTGGAGAGCACAAGGAAAGATCTTAAAGGGGACTTTGAGCAGAATATAGTCATTGTTTTCTACTTTTTCACCCTCCAAACGGAGTTGGAATTGTTCACTGTGGCCACACAGAGTGGATATATTTTTACCACTCGGTGGAGTGTTTTTTTTTTTTTTTTTTTTTTTTGCGGTACTGGGGATCGAACTCAGGACCCTGCGCTTGCTAGGCAAGCGCTTATTCCACTGAGCTATATCCCCAGTCCCGGAGTGTTTTACTTCATATCAAATCACGATGTAATTTATATTTTTATTGTTGTTGTTGTCGAAAACCAAGCTGGGATAAGATCCGAAAGAAGGGGAAGAATGTGGCAAGGTGAGTAGCAGAGGCAGGTGCAGCACCCGAGAGACACGGAAGAACACGGGAAAGGAAGGGTGGGCACGCCTGGGAGGAAGGAGTGGGTAGAGGGTGCAGAGGTGAGCGGTGCTGCTGTGGCCGAAGGTCCCGCTGCTAGTGTCCAGCAATTCACTCCTTCGATGGCACCTTCCACTCTTGAACCTCTGTAATCTTGCACATGTCCTGAGTTACATTTCCTCCAGCTGTACATGTCCACCGCTCCATCCTGTATTTCTTCTTCAAAAGGCCTCTGCTCATCTGTGCTGCTCAGATGCCGTGGCCATTGACACCCACAGATATTTGGGCTTGTCCACTGCCTAAGTTCTCCTCTAGCCTTCTTTTATCACTGCAGCCTCCACTAAGCCATCTTGCCGCTGTGAGAAGGCAGTAAATATGGTTCTCTTTGATAGCACCTTACTTCACAACACACATCCGGGGGAATCATGGTGAAGCACATATGGACACCTTTCTGCTTACTGTCTCATCCTTTCTGTAAGGCTGAAGTTATTTAAAAACAAAAGGAGGCTCCTGATAGCCTATAGTGCAATGCCTGATTTTTCCCATCTCCTCCTGCTCTCAAGGTGCCCTTCTCTTATAAATCCTCATGATCTCTTCTTAGTTCTTCACTTCACATCAGCCAACAGTAGTTACGGTATTTTAGCGCCCACCTTCCACGTGCCAGACACTATCGAACGTTGCGCTGGTGCATCTCCCACTCTGCAGTGTTAGGGAAGAGCATATTATTTACACCGTGCACTTTGACTTTAATTAGAAACCCAGTTAGAGGTTTGAAAGGCCCCCGGTAGATACTTCCCCGCATGGTCAAACTTCCCTCCCAGTTCTTCTCGCCGGCTCATTTTGGCTTTGTCAGTTCTCTCTGCTGAGCTTCACCTTGTTTGCCTTTCCCTGCTTCCGGCCTTAGATATTCCCCAAGACTTAATGCAGGGTCTTCTGTGCCACTCAGCTCACCAGAACTCACTCATCGCCACTGACTTGCTGTGCACAGCGTGCCCGCCCCTTTAGAGTGTGTGTCACATGTGAAAAGGTTTGGTCCTTGCCATCCTTTCATAGCTTCAAATCCATCACCAGGTCTTTGAAGTCAGGGAAAACTGCTAATGTTTTTGATCTTTTGGAGGCTGACAACCCAAATAACTCCAAATGGCCTGCTTTTTATCAATATTTGTGGTGAGTTCTACAATACAAGGTCATTTATCACTTATGATAATCATTTGATCTTAATTTATCATGTATGCTATATCTAAAAAATCTTTTAAAATAAATGACTATAAATTTTTCTAAATTTTTTCTTCTTAGATACATAATCTTTCCTTGACATCCCTATGACCTTTAAGAAAAGATGGAGTCTTTTTAAAGAATAAGATAGATGTATAATATATATGTCATAAAATCTGTAAAAAGTGTAGAAAAGTAGAAAGAAAGTCAGCAATAGTGGCTAAATGTTATTAACATTTTAGACATATTACTTTTCTACAGAATGGCCTTTATTAGTTTTGTCGTTTTCTTTCTTCTTTTTGGTATAGGGAATCGAACTCAGGACCTCGCACTTGCCAGGCAGGCTCTAAGCCACTGAGCTATATCCTCAGCCCAGTCAAGTTTTCTTTCACACAAAATTGTCTCAAAAATGTTTTTATTTTGAAAGGAAAAATTAGGTGAAAATTAAATGCTACTTAGGCATAATCGTTTTAGAACAACAGTTTGCCAGGATATAGGAAAAATGACATTAAATGATCACATGAGCCTTAGAATCTTTATATTTTACTGAACTAACTGGACAAACTAGAACTTCAGTGAGTCACTTTCAACAGGAGCACAGGAAGTAAAGAATCCCAGTTTAAAGTGCTTGAATTTACATCAAATAAAAATCACTTTATTATAAGAAAGTAGCTTTATCTTTATCATGGTTATCGGCAATCGATTATTTCCATGTTGTAAGTGAAAGGCAGCAATCAAGAAAGTGAGTAAGAGAAAGGCACAGCAGAGACAAAGGCTGAAAAGTCAAGGAAACAAAACTAAATTCACTGCTAAAGCCTTAGTGTACATATCACATGCAATTATTAATGCTTGTAAGGAAAAAACTACATGTTAAATGGCTGTTGTGTGCTTGTTTTAAACACCATTTCTTGAATTCTATAGGGAGAAATAAAAAATCCCATTGTTCATCCAGTTGAAAACTTTGTTCTCCAATATATTGTTCTCCAATATATTGTCGGGTTTTAACCAAACAGTAACCATTTGCTTAATTGTATTTTATATAGCACTTTATTCAAATAGCACAAGCCAATCCTGTTTATTAAAATAAAGCTTACTTGAAAGAAATTACCTCGGAATTGAGAAAAATAATTAGACAGAGAGTGAAATGAGGGTTATTGCTATTTTAACATCTGACATATAACTTCAAGACCCATTACCATCTAGTTATATATACTGGATTCTACCAGAACTGTTACCTGTGTAATGGGTACACTGATTGTTTACAAAATAAATAATATATGATGAAATTTCTTGACGGTAAACATTATGATTTGCTGACTATTTAACCTTGTATCCTTGACATCTAGAACATTGAATAATATGTAATGTGTTTAATGAATAAATTAGGACTGAATAACCAAACATGAAAAAATAAAGTTCTTTATTTTCTTACTTATATATCACATTGCCCAGTGCAGTAGTTAAAATAGGCCACAAAGTTGGAGCTTTGTACTTGATTATGCATTGAAATTAAGCAGGGAACTTTTAAGATATACCAGTGCCTAGGCTGTACTCTTAGGGACTTTTATTAGGTTGTTCTGGGCTGCAACCCAGGGTCAGGGAATGTCTGAGTCTCCTTCAGTGAGGAACAAGAGCAATCAAGTTGAAAAACAGTGATCTTAATGCAAAATTCATACCATTCTCACACCTGAAGAGAAATTAATCTTAGTTTTACCCTAGACAAGTATACGAAGGTATTATGTTTCAGGGTCTTCATTTTCCAAATGAGAAAACTAAAAATCAGACAGCTGAAATTACATATCTAATTGTAAACATTGAGTAAATATCAGAGCTAGAACTGAAATTCTGGCCTTCCCTAGTCCAGAGCTCATTTCCCCATATATAATATTGCACAACTTCTTCCATGATCTCAGTGATGTTTTCTGTGGAAAAAAAGAAGAAATTGCTTCAAACAATAATGTACTTTTCCATGTAGCTTCACTCTCAGGCACAACTTTAAAATTTGAAGAGAAAGAAGTAATATTTTATTAATTTCTAGGTTTAATGTGAAACACAGTCCACACAACTATCTGCAGCTTGTGTGATGCAATTAATTGACTTGATAGAAAATGTGTGTAATGTGATGTACAGCTCTGGACATGCATACAAAACTAATAGAGAACTGGCTTTCTTTTTAAGTTAACTGGCTGTTAAGGGGAACAAGCAAATGGCAAGTGTCTGAAAAGCCCAGTGTTCCTGACTGGCATAATGTTAAACCTTGCTGTGAATAATTGTCATTCTGCAGCCCTAACAATGAAAAGGACAACCCATTTCCTTAATAGTTTTACTGTGTTTGCCTCAGTTAGTAGTGAGAGAAAAGAGAAAATAATTGGCTGGCCTGATCTTTTTTAGCCATTAAATAATATTCAAATTGGAAAACACTATTCAGATTTTATCTCCTCTTAATTTAGACTGATTATATATAAGAATGTCTGTACATAGCAGTTTTCCTGATTTAAGGCACCACTTTAATAATATGGATCTATTCCAGTAATTGTAGGGTTTTTCATAACCTCCCATGAAATAGGTATTATGTATGTACATTTAAATGCATAAATGGATGCAAAAGTAGTTTTATTCATCAGATTAAGAAGCAAGATGTTGAAAGTTGATTTGATGGTACATTGTAGAGGAAATTAGTTTTATCCAATTTCAGTTGCTTTTATTTATACAGTATAATTGAATCTGAAAAGTAACTCTTCATTAAGAGTATTAACTTCAAATCACTTTTTCCTATTTGCGTTCTTTTAAATATAATATTCACAGTATGGTAATGTGCTAGATCATTAGTATTTAATTTCATTTATTTGTTCCAATGTAAAAAGCCTGGCCTTAATTACATTCTCTCATGTACATGCAACCAGATTAATACATACACCTGGAGGGTAGGTAAATCTACCAAGAATGAACATACTGTCTTCCTCAACTTCAAGGTACAGCAGAGAAGAACATGACACACAGCTGTACTTTTATTTTTCAGTGCTTGGACATTGCATTAGTTAGCTTTCTTGTCCCTAGGACAAATGCCTGACACCTGTAACTTAAAGGAGGATAAGCTTAATTTGGCTGACAGTTTTAAGGGGTACAATCCCTGGTAGGTTAGCATCAAGGTAAAAACACAGTGGAAGGCCATTTTCAGAGCAAAGATGCTTAGTTCATGGTGGCTGGAAGCAGAGCAGGACAATAGTGCCAGAGATGAGGGGGCCAGTGACTATATATAGTACCCTAGGTCATTCCTCTGTGACTTACACAGAAACATGCTTTACTAATCTGCTAGGCATTTCTTAAATCAGACATATCACCATTAATAGTCATAGCCTATGAAGTACCGTTGTCTTCTATGCCAGAGATTTCATCTTTGTTCCATTGTTGCTAAAAGTTGGTACATCATAGTTTGTGGCCACAATTGAACCCTAGTGATTTTCCCAAGTCTTGTCCTCTAAAACACTCACCCAGCTCTGATACTCAGTTTATTAAGTAGTCTACCGAGTCACTTTTAAGAAGTTTATATGTATCTTGTGATACTCACTATCATGACCGTATATTGGTGGTCAAAAGAAAACCAAAGGCATGGGGCAAAATATTACTTTACAAAGATGAAAGGATTGGGGACCTACTTCCAAATTACCCAATCCAGCAGTTCTTGAATTTCATTTTCTGAAATCTATAATGTTCCTACAATTCCAGTAAAATCAATGGGAATTTTTTTGGAAATGTAAGAAAGACACTTAAATGTTACTCAGTTATGTTCCTGATAATTTCTTCTCTTGTCCTCATCAAGGACAAAATGGCTTCATCTATGCAGTGAATTTTTGTGGCAAATCTATTCCTTATTAGCACAACAGATAAAGGTATATTTCCTCAGTTGTGGAACCTAATGACTTTTTGCCATCTCGCTCAAGAATACCAACCACAGAGTTTTCTCCGATGTAACTGCAGGCATCTTCCTGATGTGTCAGCAGTGATGCTGTGTGCTTGCGAATTGGACGCAGAGCTGGATACTCTGGTGAGGAACCTGTGATTCTGTCGGGCAAATGTGTTTAGAAACTAATAATTTGTCTAGAATTTCATGGTATGGCCTTAGTTTTGAAGTAGGCAACCTCTGCACAAAAATGTATTATATAAAGGCTATTCTCTTTCATGTCATTACAAAGCGTTTGTGTCGGCATCAGGAAAGACCATTAATACCTCAATCAAGTCAACTGAAGATTTTCAACACAGTAAGAAAATAACGTTTTGTTGGCTAAAAGCGCAATACTAAATTGTAAAGTAGTAGTTATAACCACCATGTGATGACATAGGATGTTTAGGTGAGAGAGTTTGATCAATGAAATTGTTTACTCAGTTCAACAAGTTGAGTGTATGCAACACATTGAAGGAAAATCTCCATTTAGAATGAACTTTTACTTTATACTTTTTGACAGTCATGGTTATTCTTTAAAGCTGTACATAATCTCTTTTAATCTTTTGAGTATAGTAGTGACTTTTGTGGTGGTTATGCTAAAGGAATAATGTACACAAATGAGTAAGCTATTTCTTGGATCCCAACTTCATGGATCCATATTCAATTGGTTATAATGTTCTTCTGGACTTTCTTATCAAACAAAGCTGTGATTATGATTCAAAGGATTTAAATAAACTAGAATAAGAATAGGAAAAGCAATAAAGGAAATGGATAATGTTCAAATAAAATCAGTGCCATTTACGACTTGGTTTAAAATTCTGATAAGCATTACCTGTATTGATTATCCATAGTTCCTATGGTCCTCATTTGAAGTGTTTAAAAAGAAAGACAATGAAAACTGAAGAAAATGTATCAAGTCATCTGTTTTTGTAGATTAAACATATGTTCAGAAATTCCCCATGTCTTCAACTCACTTTAACTATCATTTTAGAGTCTTTTTGCCTTATAAATGTAAAAGATAAATGCTTATGAAAATATTTCACCATAGCAAGTGAGCAGTCCTTTTTCTTGGTAATGAGGCACTGCCAGCATTGCTGTGGCTTGGAGCTGTTCTGCACCACCTGAGCTATTCTAGCCTCTCCGCCTCTGCCAGCCCAGGCTCTTTGTCAGCAGTCACAGGCGGGATGCAGATAGATGATGCAAATCACCTTCCCACACTTTTGACTTCACAGACGCAACCTACAAAGGATGTTTCCACACAAGCGGTGGGGAAAGTGCCCATGTTCCCTCCCTTCCCCACCGAGTCTGTTTGTGAATTATGCCTTGACCTATTCCCAAAAAAGTTCTTGGGGTAAACTGAATATGAGTAGGAATAAAACACTGGACAAGAAAAATATAATAACTACAATGTCTGAAGTATCCAGTATCTTCTGGTTACTATGTTAAGCACTTCTCATGGATTTATAGATTTTATCCTGGTATTAATCTTATGCAAATGATTATTATACCCTTGCTTTTAAATGAAACCTGTGGAGGTTAAGCAACCATTACTCTTTAAAAATACTGCAGTATAACTAGTGTTTCCAATCATCATAATTTCACAAATGCTCGTGTTCATTCATTGTGATGGTGTTTATTCGTTGTTATGGTTTCAAGATGAGGTGTCTACCAAAGCATAGATGTGTTTGGAAGGTTATTGGATCTTGGAGAGCTGACTTACTGTTAAGAAGGAGGCCTGGGTAGAGGCAGGTCAGTGGGGGCATGACTTGGAAGAGCGCGTCTCCCGCCCGGCTCCCCCCTTCTCCCTGCTTCCTGGTTGCCACGCTATAAGCACTTTCCCTTTCTATGCCCATGTGCCATACTGTTTGGGCCTCCGGGCCAGTACAGCATGGACTGAAAGCTGTGGGCCCAAGTAAACCTCTCCTTTAAATAGTGAGTGCAAGGCGCTTTATCCCGACAGCATGAAAATAACCAATACTCTGGCTGGAGTTCTGGTTCACCATTTTGTTTTAAGTTTTCTTTCATGGCAATATTTTTACATATAAAAAATGATGACAGCCTGCAAACCTTTACTCAAGAAATGTGGCTTCAAACAATTTCACCCTGTCATATTTTTTTCTAATTTAGAGTGATAGTAAAAAAGCGAGGGGTAAATCAGTGGAGTCACCCGAAGACTGTCTTTTCCTTCTGAGCAGCCTTAGGAAGTGTTTAAACATCACATCAACTCCTAATATCTGTACAATGAAGAGTTTACAATTCTTGGACACGGTGAGTCATTCAATGAGTTAAAATTGTGTTTTAACTGGTGGTTAGAAATTTTCACGAAAAACACTGTTAGATTTGGTCAACAGCATTTTAACTGACAGTGGTTTCATGTTCAACACTGTGGGAAGGATTTTTGAAAATACCACCTTTATAAAGGTAATGATAATATCCTTAAATAGGTAAGTGAGCCTGTAAGTTAGGTATGTGTCTCAATGCTCTCACTTATCCTGACAGTTAAAGCTTATGGCAGTGGTATTAAAATGTTTAACAGTAGCAGCATAGTTAAAAGAAGTTACTGTCAACTGTGCGTAGTTTCCAGGCTATTAGTGGAAACCTGTATTATCTGATGTCTCAGTGACTGTCTCAGTGTGGGCACATCTTCTCCTGTGAAGAGTGGACATGAGTACACAGAAAACCAGATAGTCACTTTCCCCTGCCATGAGTACACAGGGACAAGAACAAAGTAAAGATATTCTGAAGAAGACCATCAACATGGAGTTAGACCTAGAGATTTTTTTTAAAGTGAAGTTGGGAGACTGAGAGAACTTTCCCCAAGGAGAAGAAGAAATTGTATAGATTGGGGGGGGAAATCTAATCACATAATTTACCTATATGTGCATCCCCTTTTCAGTTGGTTCTCTGAAAGTTGCTATGAATGATTATGATAGATTATGAAAGCTGATAATCTAGCAACATCTTATATTATAGCACCAAAATGTTCTTCAAAATAAAGATGTAGACTCAACATTTCTAATCTTCTACTTTGCATTTTCATCTGAGTGGTGCACACTTTATTCTTGCATATGATTTATTAGCAGATCCTACTCACATATACTTGATATCTCTACCCTTGGCTCGTCTATACTGGGTAAAAAAAATACTTAATACACTTTAAGGCAGCTTACAAACTCAACTGAAGGAATATTGTAAGCATTCTACTTGAGATACAAGTATCCACCATGATCTGCCTTGATGAATACGATCAAATTTAGTTTCTTGAAACTAAATTCCACCTATATTAGAATTGCATTTCTTTTATTCCCTATTACAGTTATGTAATGGGCTACTATACCTTGGCCTTATAACAGAAGTCAATTTACCCTCATGAGAATATGTGACTTCCTGGCAATCCCATCAGTGGCTCTTCACTGTTTCCTCAGTTAACAGTTCTTTTCCTATATAGCTAGTCTTCTGTGCTACACAGCCCTAAATTAATCAGAATATATAGAGAAATTCTGTCGTAGGGAAGTTGGAGTGAAAAGCTTAAAATTAAAGCAGAAGCACAGCAGCAAAATAATTCATTTGAGTCCTTTTATTATGTTCTTACCAGAATGAATATCTCTCTGACAAATTCTGCCAGGGATTATATTATATAATTGTGATTAAGCTTGTCATTTTCCAAGTTTATGTACAAATAAGTTTCTTTATAGCTATATTTTTCTATATTCTCAAAATACCACAGACAGCATATATTGTCAATGTGCATAATAAGAAATCTATAAATGTTTGCAAGGAAAAGTGACTCTGTAATGATTTTTTATTTCCCCAATCAACATAAGATTTCACTATAGGTTTCTTTTCAAAAAGATCTTTTTCCTCTTTAAATTAGCACAGTAGAAGGCTTTAGCTTCACGGCTCCTACTTACCTTTCCAGAAGTTACTTTCATGAAGCCTGTGTATATTGCTTAGCAACTCAGAGGTTAAACCCTTTTGTTCTGTGCTTTCTGTTCACAGATTTTTCCCCCTCAAATCCTCAGTGTATTTCACAATTTCTATTTGTACTTCACACCAAATAATATACAAGCTTATTTTAAAATATAAATATACATGTCCAGTCTATAAAATAAAATAGTTGACAACAGTAGCATAAGGTTCATTAAAATGTAGAAAAAGGTATGAACATTTATATATTTATGTTTGCTGTGTATAAAGATGCACAAAATATCTCTTTACCTTGTTTTCTGAGTGACGAAGCAGTCTTCACAGACGTGCATCCTGGGCAATGGATTAAAAGTTACTAAAATTTTTTTTCAGTTCAAAAATGACAATTAACAACTGAGCTATTTTCCATTAATTCTTACTCTTTTCCTTGTAAGAGATTTCATTCCAAATGTGTATATTCTAAAATTACTTCGAATACTGCTATGAAAATGTAGGAGTTCATTATTTAACCTGAGACGACCCATATATGGTACACAGGGTTTATATTAGGAAATGTTGCCATTTGATCATGTGAACTAGTCTGCTTTCTACTCAGTGTAGGTCATGCGTAAAAACTACTAGTGTTTTTTTTTTCTTTGTATGTATAAAACTCTGACATGTTCTGTGTATTAAGAATGCATTTTTCTCCAAAACTGAGAATCTGGTCCCTTGAACAGAAATCTCATGGTATTTACTCAAAGTTTTCCTCTCTACTCCAGAAGACACAACCTTAATGTATCTAGCTAGAATGGCTCCATGACCACGTCTCACACACTTGCTCATTATTTCTACAGTTATACTCAAAAATGTCTCCCAGTTTTACACCCTCTATAAAATGTCTACTCATAGATGATGATAAGCTCAAGTTCTTCATTTTCCATGAAATTGTGCTTAGTCTATCCAGGTTCAAATTGATCATTTCTTGTTCTAGCCTTATATGGATAAAAGTCTTCATGACTAATATTATGGGATATGATAGATATACACATATTACTATGACTGATGAGATAGTACTACCCTGAGAACAAGGTCCTCAGTCCAGACTGATTTTACATTCATCCCTAGATGTATGCATAGGTGTAGAATAAATAATTTATATACATTTGGAAAACTTTAAGCTTGCAAGTGTCAGAGAGGTCAAACCAGAGCACCTGACTATATGACAATATTCACAAGAGTATTTCCCTACCAATCAGAACTTTTAGTATCCTATGGAAAATATCAGCTAAAACTTAGTTAATTTAATCATTTGTCCTATATATTTTAAAAATAGAAGTTCAAGCTTTTACTCTTAGTTTGAACCATTCAAAATTGCAAAGTTTTATCACTCAAACTTGGCTAAATATCAGCAAATTCATTTGAGTTCATCTAATAGTTATAGGTATAATAGTAAATAAGAGTGGCTCCATTGTATAGCTTATGATATATTTGATTGGGAGAATTTCCTTTAATGTGTTTTGGGCCATTTAGTACTTTAATTGTTATCTAGATGGTCTTATGCCTGGCTTTGTTGGAACTTAGATCCTTACAGCAATAAATTTATAATAATATTTCCTAGTGATATTTGATAAGTGATATTTAGTATCTTTAGAAAAACTCAGTCTCTTAAGGTTGAGATTATATCTCAATTTCTCTTATCAGTCTACTAAAATTTTATTATCCTTAAATTTCCATAGTCACCCTAAATCTGTCAGTGTATATTGTTTTCCATTTTAAATTAACAAATATTATAATTTTTATGATTACTAGTTCCTTTTGTGAGTCTACTATTTAGTGAGACCAAGGACTGTTACCTCAAAGTTGGTAAATGATTTACTATTTCCCACATGTTCATGCTTCTCTATTATTAAGGATTAATTTACTCTTTGCCTTAGCTTTCTAATGTCCCAGAGTGAAAGAGTTTGATTTCTTAATACAATTTATGGACAATTTCTTATCTCCATAAAGATAGCTACTCTACCTTCTCCAGTGACCGGCTTTGCCAAAATCGTTTGCAGTGTGATACCACCCCTCTGGGAGAGAGCAGAGGCCAGAGTAAGACACACTGTTCGCTGAAGTGAGGCCTTGGTTACCTGCAGGTTAGGGCAGTGCTCTCTCTATTGCTCCCCTGATGGTGACTTGCATATTGCTGGTTTATTGACTTAGCAGCACAAAGGCTTCTGTCCTCAAAAAACTGAACACACTGGCTCCAGCTCGTGTCCCTTAAATCAGAGCCTATCATTTAAAACAGGGCAAATGGGGTTTATTTATTCATTTACTGGAGTCCTTATGTGTTTGTCTACATCGAAAATTATCTTCCACATTTGTTGTAGTAGATTCTTACAAAACTTTACAAATTTCCATCAAAATTTTATCTGTTCCTTAGTAGTATTCTGTCATGTCACAAGCCAGGAAAGTGGCATGCTATCCTGGGCTCCATTTAGCTTTTAAAATGCTGAAGTCTGCCTAATGAGAAATCATTATCAGGTTGGTTATGGCTGCTCTTCCCATTACCTTTGAACCTCTTTTATGGCACAGTGTTTTTTCAATGTTTATGTAAGCTGTGGGTACTGCTATGTACCTGCGATTATCACCTGATTACTTTCAGTTGTGTTGTTAGTAAACTGTCTCTAAAGCGGTTTGTCATTCTGTTTTATGTTGGTGAGAAATTCAAACTATCTGCTTCAGTTGTCTGAACGTAGAATGGCCTTAGAGTGATTTTAACACTATCAAAACTCAGTGTTGAATTGCAGACAAGCTTGCAGAAGCTCATTTATTTGATTCACAAAACCTTAGCTCACTGGCTTAGCTGGATTTGGTTTTAAATATAAATATCAAGTATTTGCATGGAAAGCACAAAATAATTGTTTTCCTGAGAGAAAACTTTATTATTGAGTTTGATTTTCAAATGCAAGTATAATTTGATCCAAGAATTTGGTGAAGAGGTACATTAGAGGTTCTTCTTATTGCTTGGCTTTAAGGATAACTGTGGTCTATGTCATACTTTTTGTCCCTCAGGTCCTAAAACACCAGCTTTAAGTAAAGCAGCATCTTGAACTCCCCCCCACACACACCCTTGTCTAAACTAATCTAGACTATTTACTTAGTTTAATGTGCCTACAGTGATATCCCTTTGTTTACGATAATGACATCTCTTAGTCACTATGGGTTTATTCCTTAATCTCAATTACTTGATTTTAAAAGCCCTTTTTCAGCGTAGGGGGAGAAGAACTGCAATATCCTCACACTTATTAGCTATTTTGAAAAATCAGATTATCTTCTTTTTTTTTTTTTTTTTTTTGTGGTACTGGGGATTGAACTCAGGACCCTGCGCTTGCTAGGCAAGCGCTTATTCCACTGAGCTATATCCCCAGCCCCCAGATTATCTTCTTAAAGATGGTAGATTTGTCTTTCCCGTGTTTCTTTATGACCTAATTTACAAGTTGTGATCAAAAAGTAAATGCCAGTGCTGAGAGCCATCCACACAAAAGGCAGGGACCTTCCACATCAGAAGCAGAGCATGGTGGTGCAGGCCTGTAATACCAGCACTCCGCAGGCTGAGGCAGGAGGATCATTGAGAGTTCGAGACCAGACTGGGCTACAAAGCGAGCTCAAGGCCAGCCTGAACTGCATACCGAGATCCTGTCTCAAAAAGACAAACAAACAAAAAAACACATGAAATGTTAAAAATAGCTTATGGTGTTGACCAGGACCATGAAAAATAGTTTGATTCAAGTGGTTCAAGTGACTTCAACGGTTGTGAATTATTTGAAGACCAGGAGAGATGAAGATATCCTTCAACATCAAGAACTCAAGAGAACGTTGAAGAAAAAGGGAAATGATTCAGTGGAACGGGTGATGGACTGCTAGGAAAACTTCTAAGGCTCTGAATATCTACTGTGGTTCCATTCAAAGTGTTTTAACAAAAGATCTGTACATGAGGTAACAGAGTTTTGATGGTCAAACAAAGAAAGAAAAATGTTTGGCAGTTTCAATGGTTTGCTCAAGTGCCATTTCAGAGTCAAGCTTTTTAGAAAACGTCATTGTGGGAGATGAAATTTGGATCTGTGGTTATGATCCTGAGACTAACATTCCAAATCTCTTTATGGGAAAAAAAATACATCGATGAAGATCCAACATGATTTTGATTTTGTTTTTAGACCTTGATGGAATTGTTTGAGCTCAGTTTGTACCCAGAAGCAGTATGGTGAATTCTGAATATTATAAGGGTTTATTTGAGTTTTTAAGAAAAGATGTGGGCAAACAATGATCTGAACAATTAGTGCATGGATTCATTTTCCATGATGACTGCAATCTGTGTTACACATTGCTTGTGGTAGGGCAGTTTCTGTCAAATAAAAACATTACCGCATCCTCATCAACCTTATTCACCAGATCTAGTACTATATAACTCCTGGCTCTTTCCCAAAGTCAAAATGAACTTGAAAAATAATGTTTTGAATCAGTTCAAGTAATCAGTGTAGTCACAACAGAACAACTAAAAACACTAACATAAGAAGACCCAGAATGGCTTCAGAAGGTAGCAAGAATGACAGGAAAAGAGTGTTCCACAGCACAAAGCAGTCTTCAGAGGAGGATTCATGGCAATATGTCTTTTACTGTAATAGATTTTAAAAGTTAAACATTCATCTCCTTGTGTGATCTTGCTTCATAAGCTGATTTTCTTTGCCTGCAGGAATGTGATTAATTTGTGTTGTTCCTTGTTAGTATGCTGAAGGACTACAGCATCTTACAGCTAGGAGAAAAAAGCCAAGGTTATGCCAGCTTATGTCAAGTAGCCTTATTGACCTTTTCAGAGAAAAAGGCCAATTTTTGTCTCTCTCTTAAGGGGAGTTGCACCTTGACCAAAGCGAAATGTCTTTGCAAGGAGGTATTGCTGCTGTTATTGCTTTTATTCAGACTCCTCGGTTGTTTATTTCAATCACAAAATTTAGTTCCCAGCCTTATCAGATTTATTTGAGGCCAGGAATGTGTTTACTGGTAGCAGTGGAATTGTGTCACCCCCAAGCAGACTCCATTTGGGAGCATGGATCACCCTATGCATGACCAAGTGGACATGAATCCCACTAGTGTTTTGGATGACTAGCTCACCTACAAACTAAGAAACCTAAAATACACAAAATGCAGTTTTTATCTTTCTGGATGTGAGCAGTAAAAGTAGGCTTTTCTTAATCTCTACCAACTTCAATATTCTCATCATATCCTCATTATATTTAGGAAGAAATTTTTGTGTTTAGAGAACAGAAGTCATGCCAGGAAGTCATTTTCTAAGCAAAGGTTTTGTATAATGCAATGCTTTGTCTTTTGTTTTGCTCTTTTGTTTTTTAAAATTAGTTTTTAAATTAGATTTCAAGGTCATCACTATTCAAATGTGTCCCTATTTTAATGTAAATATTAATTTTGAAGGGATGCACAGGTTGGCATCTGCTTCGTGAGTTATACTTGGAACAGAACTTACTTAAAAGATGCCTTCCAAGATGGACACGGTGATATACGCCTGTAATCCCAGGGTTCTGAGATGCTGAGACAGGAGCACTGGAAGTTCAAACACAGCCTGGCAATTTAGTGAGATCCTGTTTCAAAATTTTAAAAAAGGGCAGGGGGGGCGTGAAAATGTACTCAGTGGTAAGTCTCTGGATTCAATTCCCAGTACTGAAAAATACAAAAACATATTATATTCCAGGTAGGCATAATGGCACAAGTATGAAATTCCAGCACTCTGGGAGGCTAAGGAAAGAGGATCCAAGCTTGAGTCCATTCTGAGCAATGAAAGGACTTTGCAAGATCCTCTATCAAAGTTAAAAATTACAATAAAAGATTAGGGACATACCTCAGTGTGAAGGCCTTGGCTCATTCCCTAGTACTGCAAAATACCATGGCTTATACAAAAATCAATGATCGTAAGTAGAATCTCAGAATCAAATATTTAAAGTTTAATGCATGGACAGTTGGAAAATAATATTCAATATGGAGACAATGCAGTGGCCAAATGGAAAACAATGAGCTGTTTTAGAGCAAACAAGTAAAATTCTTAATGTAAAGAATATTTGAGCTTCTAAAAATGTGGATCATTCTCCAAAGCAGCTGAAACTGTAGCATTAGAATTTTTATAATTGCTGATAGAAATTTGCCATGTATATCCAAACGGACGAGAAAACTATAATTCCAAAAAAGAACTTCAAATCAGTCATGACAAAGAATCTAATATTGGTCCAAAGTCCAATATTATTGATATTTGCTGCCCCCAGATGAAACTGTAACCTAAATGTAAGTTTTATTTTGGAAAATGTAGGGTTGAGTCAACTAATAAGTTTCTAGGAAGACTCTTAAAACCTTTATAAATGAAAAATATCCTAATTCAAGCATATGAAAAATAATACTGTAATTTAAAATTATGCATTTTTAAATAATTGCCCCTTAGCCACCAACACATCTCTCTTCCTATTTCCTCATTTTAATGTCTTATTTTCCCAGAGAACTTTACTTCTGCCACCACTATTGATATTTCATCACAGGGGCTGATACTGACATTATGAGAACTTGCAGCCAATGCTGATAGTGCTACAAATTCCACTCCAAAGATCATTTATGTAAACCTTATAGATAGGTGCTTCACTCGTGATTGATTATAAAGATTCTTTATGAAGAAATTTAAATTTCCTTTTAACTCTTGTTAGTACTAAAATTACAGAACATTATTGAAATCTGTTTTTGCTGTTTGCTTTTTACTGAAATTTTGATAGTTAATGGTTAGTGTTAATGGAATATAGCTAATTGATATAGAAAGGTAACTCACTAATCTGCAGTATAGTCTCAAATTTTGTTAGTAATTTCTTAGAGATCAGAAGATTTATTAGGCAGAGTTAGAAAGTAAGACAAAGTAGGAGAGGGACTTTACCTTGAGGATCAGAAGGTGTAGAGTTTCAATGAGGAGGATCAGACTGACCTATTAATTGTAAATAATTTTTAAGAAAAAGGTTGGAACTGTAAACCCAACTGAATGAACCTTGCATGTTCCCATGGATAAATTACTGAAGAGAAAAGAAATTTTACATTTATTGTGCCAGATAAATATTTATTATATGTTTGTTATGTGAGAGTTCTAAACTGAGTGATTTTAAAGACGTTGAAAGCGTAGCATTGTTACATGTGAACTATGATATTTTATTTAGAATCTTCTCTATTCCCTCAAAATTAATGCATGAATGAGACTCTTTCAACTCTAATTGGGTAATGATATAAAATGAAGTATCCTAAGATGCTTATTAGATACACTTTTCTTTTTCCTTTTTGGGAAATAAAATTGTGAAAAAGTTTTAGTTTACTTTCCAAGATTGTGTCCTGGCCTCACCTTTTAGATTAACCTACATCTTTTATTCTGTCCTTTGCAATGATTTGAGAACAAATGTTTTCTTTTTTAACAAAAATGAAAAGAGGTTTTCAATAAGCTAATCATTTTTAACATTTGGCCTGATTTTATTTTTCATCCTCTTGGATATTAGAAGCAATTTATTTTATATTCTTGATAAATATGCATCCTTAAATCTCAATGATTCTTACTTTACAAAAACCAAAATATTGCTAATTATATCTCAGGATATATTATCTAAACATTCCAGGAAAACTGTAAATCATTCAGAATGACCTCCCTCCAGTACAGTAATATTTTATCTTAAATTCTCCCAATGGTAGAGTGAATTATTTCTAAAATATACACTTTTTAAAATATTTTATACACATTTATCAAGTACCAGAATTTCAAAAGCCTGCGATTTGATAACAATGAGATGCATCTTAGTCTTGTTGTTGGTAGCAGTGTTTGTTGGGCATACCTTCCCCAGGCATTTGAATTTTTTAAGTAAAGGCTGACTTTAGCTGACTGCTGCTTCTCACATACAGAGCAAGACCATAATTCTCAATGTCATTCCATCCAAATAACCATAGTTGCAAATAGTAAGGTCACAAGAACAAATAAATTTCTTATTTAAGGAAATTGCTTGGAAATTGCTTTATTTAATCAAATCAAATCTTCCTTGTTTGTTATGACCACATTCTCTGAGTTCGCAAGAAACTATAAAATGACAATTAATTTTTACTCAATTCTATTTATAAGTTGGAAACTGGTATGAAATGTTTAATGTGATCTAGGCTTTTCTGAAATGAAATTGCTTTTCTCTGCCTTGTGAAACTTTGGCTTAGTAGAAATCTCTTCAATTATTTGCCATGAAGTTTCACCCACGGTATTTCTGCTGAAGAATTGTTGTCAGCGTATTGTCAGCGTGGCTTCTGTCAGTAGGTAGACTATAGACACTGGGAAGCAATTTAGTTTCATCTAAAATTAGTTCAAGTTTCAAGAGTCTACCTCTTTAAAAGAGGATGGTATGATTGAAACTAACACACTTTGAACATAATTTACCATTTTGGAAATGATAATCATTGATTTAGGTATTTTTAAGAATTTCATCACACTTTCTTTAAAGGCATATTTAATAAGATGCTAGATCATATAATGCTAATTGCATGTGAACTTTGTTTAAAGTTGGTTGTTTTATTAAATGTCTTAAAATTGTTTGGGTGGGCTCTTCCTTATTCTATCTTGGGATTTTAATTCATTTTGTACGAGCTACCAGAGAGGGAAGGAGTAATGGGTAACAAAGGCTTCGGTTACATCCATTAAAGTGCAGATAAATCTTTATATTAATTCTTCTGCTGTGAAAAAGCGTAGCAAAAATTTCTGGAGACAATTATTTAACCATTTTATTTGGTATGGAAAAACAACCTAGGTATTTTTTCATGAGTCTATATGGGCAACTCTCAAAATTAGGAAGGTAAATTGGAAGAGAACTGGCCAAAGTGTTGAATGTCAAAGGCAATAAAATGTATTCTAAGAAGAGAAGTTTTGATCAGGATCATTTAACTACTATATTTATGTAGTTACTTTTTCAAAATGGATTCCTTGCTTCAAGTATATCATCTCTCCATTCCCCTCAAATGACAGAAAAAGTGAATCCTGGAAAATTTGAATCTAACCATGTGACTCCCTTGTTAAAGTCTCTATCTGGGGAAACTTCATGCTCCTTCCCTCGAAGCACAAACTCCTTCAGACTGGATCTTCACCTGCACTTGTAGACTCATACCCTGCCCTGGGCCCACACACTCTGGTTCAATGCTATTGAGTGACAGCCTCCTTCCCGAAGGCATGTTTCTTCTTGATTGGGCGTCTGGGTGCTTTAGTTTTCTTGTCTCCAAATATTCTCCACTTCCTTCTTCCCTCTTTCCCTGATCCTAAATCCTGATCATGTTTTCATTCAGCAGAAGATTCACTTATGAAACAGCTCTAACAGGAAGCCTTTGAGGAAGCACCACCTAGACCCAATATCACCTGGTACATTTTTCATACAGTTTTGTACTTTCTTCTTTATGTTTTGTCCTCCCTTACATAAAATATATTTTAAAGAAAATGATAAATACTCTTATTGCCCTTAGGGAGTAACATTGGGTTATAAAAACCCATTCTATACTTCTGTACTGTAAACTTGTACCTTAGCATCATAGCCAGCTGTGCCTCGCAGTAACTGCAGCTAGGGGATACAGGAAGCAGTCCTTTTGTTTGCCCACTTGGTATGGTGAACAGCAAGTTGTGTGCAGATGTGCAGAAGTGTCAAACTAAGATTTTTTCCTACATAATACTCCTCTAATAGGTTTTGTGTATGTTTATGTGAACCTCACTGGGAGTAAAATACACACACACCACTCTTCTGTTACGTAAACGTGTATTTTATCATAATGGAGCATGGGTGTGATTCACAATAGCTGTGCCTAGGGAAAGCAAAAACCTATCTATGTACTCACCACTTGGCAAACAAATACAAAGATGTGTATAGGCGCTACAAAGCAGTAACATGTGAGTTTTCCATGCGTTTAGTATTTGTGTGTTTTTTGTAAAAGTTTTCTTCTGATTTTTCTGGTAAAAAATAGCCCAGTTAAGTATAATGGCACATGCAAAACCAGATTTGCAAGTATTAGAGGAGGTCAAAAGTGATTCATCAAATTACCCGTGCGTGGTTGATGAAGATAATAATGACTTTGACATTGGCCATGTGAGCTAAAGTTCCTGTGACAATTAAATGGAGCAAGAATCAGCTGATACAGACACAGATCCTTGATTCTGATGATGAAGTAAAGAGCAGTGTGAGTATATATTTGACTAGTTGAAATGTTTACAAAATGGTGGCACACCCACATGGAATGATCCAATCTTAGAACCAGGTCTAAAAATATAGTGAGGATCTTGACAGGGGTGAAATCTATTGAACAGAATGCCACCACTGCCATTCAGTGTTGGAAATTGTAACAGACAAATTGCTATGAGGTATTGTGAATGCACAAATGATGAAATGCAAGTAAAATGTTCTGTATGCACCAGTAGCCATACTCAAAGATGTATTATGACACCACATTAGCTGAACTGAAAGAATTCAGAGATCTGCTGTACTTAGTAGGGCTTTCTCATGGTAATTGCAGGAATATAAAAACTTATGAAAAAGCAATGAATGTGGGCTTAATGTTTGAAGAATAACAATGACACTGAGATTTATTTTCCTTCAAAATTGCCTGAAGTTTAACCACAAAAGCACATCCAAGAAAGAAAAAGAACTGATAGTCTAGCTGCTATCTGCTATCTCATTGTTTGAGAGATTTGTGATTAATTGTCAAATAATTTTCAGACTATCTGAATACATGACTATTGAAGAACATCTTGCAGTATTTCATGGCCACTGTAATCTCAGACAGCACATGCCAAAAAACCTTCAAACTATGGCATAAAACTTTATGCCTTTGTAGATGTGAAGACTTATTATATTTAGAAATTTATCCTAGAAGTCAGCCACTAGGTCTTTATTCATATACTAATGAACCAAATGATGTTGTAAACAGACTTGTTCCCATCTCTCAAACAAATCAGAATGTAGCATTTGACAATTGGTTTACCAGTGTCCAACTGATGTTACACTTTCTAACAGAGCACAAGTTGACCAGCATAAGAACTGTACACAAGAATGAAAGAGAAACTCCAAATGAGATGTTGTAATTTCAAAACAGAATTTTTTTGTTTAATCTTTGGATTTCAGAAAGATATAACATTAGCCTCACACATAGCAAAGAAAAACAAACTGTTGTTGCTGATGTCAACATTATACCATGATAGAAATAATGATAGAGAAACCTCAACAAAATGGAAGCCTGAGATGGAAAATTTCTACAACAAATCTAAGGATGGAATAGACGCTATTGATGAGTTATGCAGCAACTAGGATGTCACTCGAAACACAAAGTATTGACTAATGGTTGTGTTTTACTTGACCCCAAACATTTGTGACATAAACAGTTTGATAGCTTACAAAGAAAATAACAAGTGCGAAATACAATGGAGAAATTTTCTTAGAAGATTAGGACTGGAACTCATAAGATATTATTTATAGCAGGGGTAAAACAAAATGTTTCTGCCCAAAGAACTATGCAAAAGAAAAAGTGAAGTACACAGGTAAGCTGACAGGTGAATAGGCAAGCACAGCATCACAAAGACCTACCACCAAAACAATAAAATCATAAAAACAATTTAAACTGTGCCCTACAGAAAAGGACAGGAAAACAAAAGATACATGCTATTAACAATACTTGTATATGGAACATGCAGTGGTTGAGTGTGAGGACTGTGTTGGGTGTGACAGTTGAAGCAAAGATTATTTCTGTGGTAGACTTTCATTTATGTTTACATTGCAGTTCACATAGGTTTTCATTTCTGTTGTTATCTTTTAGGTTTTGTCAGCAAGTAAACAGCTGATGTAAACAAGTTGATGTCCAGTCTAAGCACTCATTACGTATTTGCTATTTTATTTTATGGATGTCTTATTTTCCTGCTCAATGCACAGTGTACCATGTAGTAAGAAGCTTCCAAACAATCAGGAAGACAAGAGAGGTGACAAGAAGGGCCTGCCACAAAGGGAAGGAACATGAGCACATGTGCTGTCAGTGTAACGAGACATGTGCATGGAGCGTGGAGTTGTATGTGTGAAGACTGCTTTGGGTGTGACAACCGAAGCAAAGATTTTGTTGTAGAGTTCTATTGGTATTTTCATTGTAGTTCATGTAGGAATTTCTGATGTTATCTTTCAGTTTTTGTAAGCAAGTACCTGGCTGATGTGAAAATGATGTTTATTCTAAATACACAATACATGTTAAGAATTTATTACTTTATTATGTTGATATTTTATGTTTCTGTTAAGTATACCTTATGTAGTATAAACTCCTGACGAAACAGCAAGACCAGCAAGATGTACAGTATGTCCTATAAAGAGGCCAGGAAAGCAAAACATACGGGCTGTCATTGTAAGCAATACATGTGTAAGGAACATGCTGTCATCATGTGTGAAGACTGCCTTAGGTGTGATCATTGAAGAATTTTTTCTTGTAAAATTTCCCTGGCATTTTCACTGTAGTGCATATAGGGATTTATTTCTGTTATTTTTTTTTAGACTTTGTATACCAAAAAACAATCAATATTGAACATTTTTATTTTCTTATAGACACTCAATAAATATTCAAAATTCAACACTTTAGTTTTTCCTGTTAAGTATTCATTTATTCTAAAGAATAAACACAGATACAATACACCTATAATAATGTACCTTTATGACAGAATTGGTCTTATGCCCCACATTCATGAACTCTAGGTGGCCAGGACTGCCCTCAGACCTCCTTAGGTCTACAGAGAGCAAGGCCTTGCTAAATGTGTGAATGGCAAGTTCTAGCTTCACATCAAGATTTTTACAGCCTTGTATATGACCTTTAGTATACTCTTTAATAGCCAAAATGTCTTGGTTATTTTCTTTCAAATATAATAAGACATTCTTTCCTCTCTTGGGGTATTACAATTTAAGGAAAATGTAAAAGTTCTTTGAACTTCTAAAAGAAAAGAAAGCAATACAAAAATAAAGTGAAGGGAGTATTGTACATATTCTCACTCTTTCTGCACCAGAAGTATTTGTTCAGGTTCAAGTTTTGTGAGAGTAATGAGTTTGTTGATCTTTTAAAATCTTTTTTCTAAGGTTCCTAATAGAAGATTATTGCTATAGACTTAGAAAAGATGATCATACTTTTCTACTCTTTATAGCTATGTAGTTCCCAGGGCTGAGATGAAAGATCACCCCTTCCTATGGAGCAGGGATAGTTTCAAATCAAAATACACTAATCAAATTGATTAGCTACCTCAAAAATATAACTTCTTCAAACAGAGCACCATCCTTTTTTTGAAATATGTTTGTCATTATCTATTTTTCATTGCTTGGTAGGGTGAAATGTTATTGCTTAGGGATATCCACTTCACTTAGGAAGCCGTATTTGAGAAAAACACACAGACCTTCTTTATTGAAGGAAAAATGGAAAGAGAAAACTGAAAAAGAAAAATAGCTTTGAAGATATTTTAAAGCGTAAAGTGAAGCTACTTATTTTGGAAGATCCTTTCACTACTACCATCTTCCAAGTCATGCTCCCTGAAGTTCCTCTGTTTTATCAGGTTTAAATCCTACACTGAAGCCTAGTGCTAAAAGAAGCTCTAACAGAAAACCAAGTACGTACCTTTCCTATCTTCTTGGCATAGCTTTTGAAGACAAGATCAACTTTATTGGAAAATTCAATGGATGAAAAGCCAAAATAGGGCTGGAGGTATAGCTCAGTGGTGTAAGTGCTTGCCCGCTAAGCACTAAGGCCCTGAGTTCGATCCCCGGTACCGGGAAAAAAAAAAAAAAGAAAGAAAAGAAAAGCCGGAATAAGTACTTTCTTTGCTTGATTTGTTGCGGAGATAGCCATAGAGGCGGGTAATTTTGCTTCTTGGACTCTCTATTTCTCTGTATGTACAGTCAAAGAACAGTGATACCCTGATATCCCTCATTCTGTAATTACCTGAGCCTAAATAATCCTGCTTTATATTTAGATGCAGATACCACTGCAGCCCACCTCAACCAAACCTCTTTTTGCAAACTGGGAAGGAAGAAATGGAAGAGAGGAGAGGACAGGACACAGAAGGAGGAAAAGAGTAAGAAAACAAGGGAAATGTGAAGAAAGAGGGGAGGGAGGAACGACAGAGGGAAAACGTAGTGAAGAAAGCAAAGACCTCAGAAATTACACTGGGAGCACATTTTAGGTTTTCCAACTCCTTCTGTGTAAAAGCTATTCTTGACGATACACGGTGTGAATTATATATTTCCTCACACATAAGTAAGTTTGGCTTATTAGTAGTAAATAGTTTATCATTCTAAAGATAAGAGAAGTAGAACTGCCGTCTGAGAAGAAGAAAATTTGAAAGATGTATTTAATATAAAGTATATTCTTTATAACATCTAATATTAAACTTCATAAACTGAAAAATTATTTCTTTAAGTCTTATGGAAATATAAAATTTAAAAATATTTTGGATGACATGATACTTTTTTACACACAAAATACAGCTGAGGAATACAAAATAAACATAAATGTTCAGTTATTTTGACCTTTATGCAGTTTTAAATTTGTTTTCTTTGCATATCTTTCATTCATCACTTCCACACATCACTGCCTTTGACTCTTCCCCTCAGACGTCGCCCACTTCCCCTCCCCCACCTGCACGTGAGGGCACCAAGCGTTCATACTCACGGTCTCCCCCTCTCAGCCACTTCTTCTCTGTTTCTTTCGTTCCTTTCCCCTCTTTTATTTTTAACTACTACCATTGTTAAGTCAGGATAAGAGCTTGTCTTTCTCTAGTCCTATGGATCCCAGAATGCTTCTGGGGTAGATAATGTTGCTTCAAAAGGTTATTTTAGACACTGATCAGGAAAGATTCTTATTATGTAGACACTGATCTTGCTAACGTTCTGGGCATCAGAATGCCAACATATACAAAGAAACAAAACCCTCAAAACTGCCTTTGGTTTGTTGCGACCTCTGTCTGTGTGAACTTGTAGTGGGAGAAAGAAAGCAAGGCTGCAAGCTTTCATTTGTTCTAGAAGAATAGAAAAATGTTTATGAGGTGCTTATGAGTATGCGCTTCAGTGTCACATGTCCAGAAATTCCAGTCCTGCCTTTCCAGAGGTTATGTGATGTTGAATGAGTTAAACATGTTCTTTGAAACTTAGAGACCTCACCTACCAAAAAGTTGATAACAAATGTACAGTAACATCTCACTATGAGGATTAAATAAAACTGTGTATCACAGAGCTGTTTACACAGCAATCTTTAGTTTTCAATTCAAAATAAAACAAATGGACCATGACTATCTAAATGACTACTGTAAGACCTTGGCCATCAGGGTGTAGCAGAATCCTCAGCCACTAAATCAGAAGTTCTCTGGATGAGGCTGAGAAGCTGGATTTTAGCAAGGATCCTAGATGGTGCTTAGCCACCAAAATGTTTTAGAAACACTGCCTCAAGGGCTTATCCCAATTAAAATAAAAACATAGAAACATTGAATTCAATATGAGGTTTCAGCCCTATCAAAATTTCTCTTTCATACTCTCCCAAAAGTTCTTCCTTTATCTTCTATGCTTTTATACATAAAATAACATATTTAGATGCAGGTCTGTTTGGAATAACCAAGGTTCTTAGCCTCTAACTTTAGAATAAATCTTACAGAGAGACCATATCTTTGAATTTATATTTTCTCAGTGTCTAGTTATTCCCAAATACCAAATTTAAGTGTGACATTGCTTTAATCATCTCTAATTGTAGGGGAGATTCTCAAGTTGAGAGAATAAAAGAAAGGGAAGGACTTTTATGCCAGAACTATATATATAATGTTTAAGCAACCTTTTACCTAAGTATACTGTATCCTAGCTAATTTGTGGTTACAGTGAAAACTAATTTTAACCAAGTAGCAAAACAAAGTCATAATACTCTCTTCAAATTATTTTGTAATCTAATAAGGATATTTACTTTTTAAAACTTTATGCATTTTTTCTATTCCTACAAGTTTTATTATGTCCCCACCATTCCTAAGGGGACCACGGTGGAAACGTCCCTGTCGGGTAGGCTGCACTCCTCATACCATACCATTCACTACGCACGGGAGAGTACCAGGGAGAAAGCGAGTTCCTTAACTGCTCACTGTCAGTACAATAACAGAAAATCTTGGGCTTAGTTGAATAGTTGTATGAATCCTCAGCGGTTAGTACAGATGACTTAATGATAAAATTATGTTTGACTAAAAACAAAACAATAACTTGTTTCTATTTGAAGAGAGGTATTAAGTAAGATTTTTTAAAATGATTATAGAAAGGTACAGTACTGGACTGAGTTCTTAAATTGATCTTCATACCACGAGGCAGATAAGAATTCATACCTTGTCTTCAGCTTCAGGTTTTGAAAAGATCAGTGAAGTGAAGATGGGAACAGAGTGGAAGAATCTGAAAGCGCAGCAGGTGCTACTTCATCAGGGAAATGCTTTACCCGCTATAATATGCACCAGCAATATTGGCAGGGCAGAAAAGCAGGCAGGACCCATTGATTTCCTCTGGCTCCTCATGTTCCTTATGATTGTGGTTTAGGATTTAAATAATGCATACAGCAGACTGCATTAGAGGTGACTGTCTCCCAATTGCACACATAAGCCAAAAGGCATTACCAGTGCATTAAAGACTGAGGATTTGTTCCAAACCTCAGTCCTTTTGCCTGGTGACTGTCACAAATGGGAGAGTTAAAGCAACCAAAAAAGACTATGTGACTTGTTCATGAATTGCCTCCTTTTTTGTCATAAAATGAGAAAGGTAGGGCTGGGGATATAGCTCAGTGGAATAAGTGCCTGCTTAGCAAGCGCAGGGTCCTGAGTTCGATCCCCAGTACCGCCAAAAAAAAAAAAAAGAGAAAGGTAGTTTTGTAGTGAAGAAACCTTTTTAATGCAAGAAAATTTTTATTAAATAGAGCAGACATACAAGGTTCATGAAGAAATATCACATTGTTATTTGTGGTGCTTCTAAGATCTGCTCCTTTTGAACTTCAGCAAGATAATTTCAAATTGGTTATAGAACTTATGTGATCATCTCAAAGACCTATATGTATGATGTAAGAAATATTAAAGGCTATAGGTAATATAGCCTGTAAATATTTTAAAGGCTGTAGGTAATATAACCCATTTACATTTTATATTATGCATTATTTATATATATTTATATTACATGTTTATTATATATTTACATGTATTATACATCACTTATAGTATATATTTTACTCTAGTATTACATGGTAGATGTGCATTAAAGCAGGACATTTCCTCCATATTATTGATAAATTCTAAAACATTCATCCTCTTGATTATACATTGTATGTGATCTACCAAATGTTAATTGAACTGTTTTTGTGTCTAGTAGAACCTTTACCATCACTTCACTTCATTTTAGAGACCCTGGCACATAGGCGTCCATTTCTGTGGGCTTTTTATTTCTAATCGCTTCCTGCATTACCCCTAACACCTGGCTTCAGCGGGTATTTGCAGTGGTGGAACAATCTTCTCTCAGTTTGTGGGTTGTATTCGGCTCCCCATTGAGTGGAGTCTGCCCCAAAGCACAAAGCTCTAATTAAATTTTCAGCTAAGATGATGACAAGGTATATGAGATCTATAAACGGAAAGTTGATAACCCAGAAATCTATACCTTCTGCAAAAAAACAAGTACATTCCTAGACCAGTAATGGCAAACTGTTTAGAAATCAAGTGCCAAACCTCAGCCCAAAACCACTTATTTATCACAAAGCATCAACACTAAATTAAACTTGAATACTAAGGTTTTAGTTTACCACCACTGTCCTCAATGGTGTGCGAAAAGGTAAACTTTTGATTTAATAGATAGGAACACACCACTTTAGTCTATTTACTATTGGGCCTGACAGAGTTTCCCTGCTAGAACTTAGTAAGGTTAAAGTCCTGAGATTTCCAATTTTCGCTTATAATTTTAAGATAGTTCTAGCTTCATAGAAAAGTTGGAGAGAAATTTAAAACTTCCCCTATTCCTCATGCCTAGTTTGCCCTAGTGTTCATCTTTTTGACTGCTGTCCACATTTGTCACAATAAGTGAACCAGGTATTAACACATTATTATTAACTATTGTTCTGACATTTTAAAAACATTTTAGTCTCAACAGAAAATAATGATATAACTAAATATTTTTCTCAGTTTTAAAATAAAGACCAGTCAGAATGTGAGTGCCAGGAGCAGAGCATTTCATGCGTCATTCATGAAAAAGGACTTTGTAACTCGGCAGAGCTGGCCAGAGAGCAGTTCATGAGTAACCCATGATGCACATGCCCTTCACTGTCCTTGCAGTTCACTTAAATATTGTATTTCCATAGACCGCAGAGAGGGAAATTAGCACATCTAAAATTTTGCAACAAGCTTTGCATGCTTAAGAAGTCTTGGACAAAAAGATATCTTCCCACTTGACTTTTGAAAAAAATGTGTTATCTTTTTTTATTTTTAAAAAAATAAAAGCACAAAAACATATTAACAAACAGACACAAATTAGCATAAAGAATAGTACAATAAAAACTGATCTACAGACAAGGTGACATGGACTCAACAGTGGTTGTTGCTTTACCTATTGATATCTTCGAAGTGTATATATATGAACCCAGATACAGACATGCAAAGTTGGTCAGACAATTAATCCTCTCAACAACAGAAAAACACAAAAAACAAGAAACCAAAGACAAAAAAAAAAAAAAAAAACATCAATAGTTGCTGCTTTGCATATTGATATCTTCGAAGTGTGTGTTCAGGATAACACATACAGACATACAAGATTTATCAAACAACCCGTCATCAATTATTCCTTAGCATTAAGTGATATAATACAATAGTAGAACCATGTTAATAAGTGTTATCTTGCAGTGGGAGTTACCCCACCATGAAAAGCCATTTACTGAGGCCTAGTATATGTTACAGGATTTGCACGTTACTCGACACACATTAGCTTTGTTTCTGTCAGTACCCTACAGAGTTTAAACATATAAATGCAAAAACTTAAATGTAGCAAGTGTCTTCATGTTTCACAGCTTACGGGAGGGATGGATGTGTTAGAAGGAGGAAGAAGCGAGAAAAGAAGGAAGAGGATATAATCTCCTACAGCATAAATTATTTAATAGTCAGTCATGTTTATAACGGTTACACAATTTAGTGTTTAAATTTTAACCCTGATTACCAGGATTAAGTGCTTTTTCATCTATGAGTTATATAAATAAGATGATTGGTTTAAATTGTCTTTTTGATAGGTTATATTTTAAACAGGGCCACCAGCAGGTTTAACCAGAGAAGTGGTTAGGACATGGTTTAGCATTAAAGGTTGCTATAAAGTATGAAAATATTCATGAAGTTTATGTGACTTGCTTTCATCTCATAAATGCTTGGGGCAGTTGTTTATGGAGGCTGAGAGATAAAAACTATGTAAAACTAAATTAATGTTTTCCATTAGATACCTGAAAATGAGTTATATTGAGATTACCATAGTTGTGAAGTTTTATTAGCCAAGGTTTCTAGGTGGAGAATAGTGGAAAATTTTTTGTTGATTGTGTAAGGCATGTGTATGTATCTTTTAAAGAAGGGTCTTAAAATGTTGCAACTCTTCCTATATTCCTAACTCTGATTTCCTTTCTTGATTAGAGAGTGACAAATAAATATATCTGAGGGCATCACCTGAAAAAAGTAAGCCCCTGTTGATTACTGTAATTTCTTTGTCTGATTGTCGTAGCTAGATTCTCATGAATTTTAGGGCTCCAGTGGGGTGCCAGTGCATGCTTTGAAAATGTGGAGAACAGTCCAGGTTTATCCAAGGTATTTTTAAATGTAAGCATTATACTTTGGATAAATCATCAGAGTATGTTTTTGTTCCAGACCTACTTATTAAGTAACAAGTAAGCTTCTAAACCAAAGAAGGTATTACAGTTAATTCTAAATGACAGTTTCTCAAACTCTCTAATTGCTTCTGGGTTCAGAATCTCTTTGTGCTTTATCAATAGATGAGATTTCATGTTTTATTCTAAAGAAACACAGTAGTAATAATAATATTTGGTATACTGCTGGTGTGAAAACAACACAAGTGTCTGCTGTTTTTCCTCATTCTATTGACAAGATTGGAAAAATACATGAATTGCATGTACATATGCAATCTATTTCCGGTGATGGAAGAATTAAACAATTTTATGAACTTCTCTCTTTTCTTTCAAGTACTAACTAAAGAATACAGATGATTCTCAAAAGTGCTCCAATACACACTACTGTCAGCCACTATGTTGACTTTTGCTAATGTCCCTTCAATGAAGGACATTCAAGGAACAGCTTGGTGTCCATTGAACACATTGTACTTTGCTGTTCTACATAATCTTGTGAGGACTTAGCCTTGTTTGTAAAGACCTAGATGTATAAGCTGACAAGTGCTGTGGAAGTAAATTAACTTCTAGTTAATTGACAATCCTGCTCTTTAAGTTAGCTGCTCTCGGGTAAATTAAAGCCAATCAGTAAGGTTTCTTTATTCAAGCTTCCCTAAGAGACACATTTTTTTTCCTGGAAAATTATTAGTCATCTGATTTCATTATAATCTCTTATATTCACCAGGAAATTGTTATTGCATACCTACTATGTCTTGGGCATTTTTGTGTACTAAAGATACAACAATGGAAAACAGATTTCACATGTCCATTTGTATGTTACTTGCAGAAGTTAAATCATGGACAAGATATATAAGGAGACTGTATTTTATGTTAGGTGGTGGTAAATTCTACTGAGAAAAATAAAAGAAGATAGGTCTCTGGGACAGGGATTGTGCCTAGTTTTAATTAAGTTGCTTTACTGAAAAGGGACATTTGGACAAAAGTTTCTTGAAGGTAAGGAAATGAGCCCTGAACTTCTGATAAGAATATCTGGGAGAGCAGCCATACGGGAAGGAGCTGAGAACAGGGCATGTTCATGACACATATCCTAGCACACAGAAGTGTGGGGTGTAACTTATTAAGCCAATAACATCAAGCTTTTAGGGTTTTGATACATTATTCAATTATATATTCTGTAATCTATAGGTAAAATGTTCAGCTTTGATGCAAATATTAAAATATGCAAGTATTCCCAAACTGGAAGTGGATGATAGTTTAATATATAAGATTCTAGTTCATTTCTAGCATTATTTTTATAACTATATTAATACTTCAAAAGAGTGTAACTTTCTCTCATAATTAATTATATGTTGCTTTTGCGAGGTGTGAAACTGTAATTTCTGCCTGTTCTCTTGATGCTTTATGCAGAAAAACATCCACCAATCCCTCTTCTCTCTCCTAGCTTTGCCCTGTTGGATAGTTTAACTCAGAAAAATCTTTCAAGACATTGTATATAAAAGGCTCTTTGTCCTGCCACCAGCTTGCTGATAAAAGCTGGCCAAGGAAATAATGTGCAACAGTGAAAGCGCCCCTTTAAAATAATCACTGGTAACTGAAACACCAACAAAATAGATAGTAAGCTCTTTAACACCACCTCCCAGTGCTCTTTCAGATTGGGACATATTTATTTCTCATATGAATCAAATGCCCTAAAGGACCCATTCTCCAAAGCCTCTTTCCCGGGGTCTGCTCTGCTCTGTGGATTAGTTTTGCCCTATGTTCCCAAACTCTTGAGGGCGCTCTCATGTGTGGAGATCTCTCTGCCAAGTGAAGGCTGAGTCAGAGTAGCCCTGACCTTTGCTTCTTAGATGGCTACACCAGAAGAACCACCAGCAGTGCTCTTTGTGAATAAAACAAGAAAAAACAAAGTCCAGCAAGAAGGACTATCAGTGCCCAAAGTGCCCACATTTTCCTGCTCATTCCAATCTCTATGTGATTAGACTTGAATTTAGAAGCCTGGAGGTGAATTACCCTGTGGAGTTATGATGAGTGCAGTTAGCCAGCAGTTCAACCATTCAAGCATATATGAGCTCAGACTTGACTGTATCCAACGTTTACAGTAATTGTAGCCACTTTTTCTAGCAGGTGTGAAAACTACGTTTGAAAACTAAAGCACTTGTTCATACAAATTCTTATAAAATAGCCACTGTTCACACTAAGAGACAAACCTCATAGAATTTCTGGTGAAATGCTAACACATTTCCTATTTATTTTCCTTGTGAAAAATGCAGCAGCTATGAAATAAGAATATGCATATTAGAATACTGACTTCAGCTTCTAGTCAGTGAGCTATTTGGAAGTTGGGAGGAGGTAGTAACATCAACCACCTGACCAGGATGTGGAGCTCAAAATGAGGTTGACAATATGCTCAGGGTTCTTTCAGACTGCGTTCTAAACTTAATTATTGTCTGCCAGCAATAGGAAAATGAAAATAAAATGGTGTGAAGGACTTCTTCCTGAAAGAGCACTTTGGTAAGATAAGATCTATGCATGAGAGAGATTAAAGAGAATTGATACAGCATCGGTGTCACTGCCATGCTAAAAATCATACTGTAGTGCCAAATGCACAAAATAAAATTTTTGAGTGTTCAAAAGGCAGACATTATGTCAGGCTCACGATTCCTAGGAATTTCTGCCTTTGGAGATCAGACCTGACGTTTGAGTCAGCATGTCAAAGGTGGAACAGAACAGATACCATCTGGCTTGATTTCTCATTGCACAGATGTTAGAAATTACACAGACCCACAAAGCTGAAAATCAAATCTCTTTGCGTAAAGATCCCCTAAGACTCTTCCCCTTCATTCCTTCCACTTACCATTTACTCATACGTGACTGCTTTGACCAAGCATTATGAGTGTCTATGAGCGCGCAATGTGTTGCTATTATAGTTAGAATTCTGATAGATGGTACAGACAGTGAGTTTATCTCCTTAAGAATACCTTTCCTCAGTGACCCTTGAGAAATGCTTTGGGCTGGGAAGGTATGGTAGTGAGGAGACTGAAGAGCTGCCATGTTCACAGAAAGTAACATTATGAACAACGCTCTGTGGGTGGGCCTTGCTGGCAGAGGGATCACAAACATCAAAGTCTCTGAGGAAAACAAAGCTTAACCGGGTGGGGGAATAGCAAAGAGGACAGACTGACTGGAGCAGAATAACACTGGGCAGTATCTACATCACCAGTGTATAAAATCAGGATCAAAGGGATCTGGCAACAGGTCCTGAAGGTAGATAACATTCAAGAAGAATAACACTTTGGACAAAGGTTTGGGACGAAGAAGTACTGCTGGCCTGTCATCACTTTTCTTCACACAAATTTCGACCTCAATTTCAGAAAGAAAACCCTATTAGGAAAACAGAAGCTAAAACACTAAAGAGCAGGCATAAGTGTCCTCAACTCAAGCATGACACACAGAGGGAAGGAAAAGAAAGTGGAAGGTGTGGGTGATGGGCTGGTTAATTGTCTCGTGATTACATCACAATATATACATACACAGACCATCCAGCTGTGCATCTTAAATATGTATAATTTTTTGTCAGCTCCATAAAGCTGAAAGAAACTGGAAAATAGACAACTTGAGGAACTTGACTTTTAGGTTTCTCTGGTTATTCTGAAATTGGACATTCTGTTTTGTTTGTGAATGTATGTGCTGGTTCTTACTCCCTTTCTGGGTGAAGACATTTAACAGGCTGCTAGTTGGGGAGAGGTAGATGAGCCATTTCTCCATGCTCACGTCAAAGCAACGGGAATTTCTGGGGCTGCAGCGTCACAGTCCCCCGGGCCCTTTCCCCACCCATGCCATCTGCCTTCCCGGATACTTTTCTCAGGAAACAAGGCCAATTTCCATGCAGCACTTACATTATTAGGTTAAATTTTGTACATCAGAGCATTCCGGGAGACCACATTACCCAGTGGGATTTTACTTGGCATAGTACCTCTTCCTAAAAGAGGAATTAAGAGTTTTAAATTACAAGATTCAGCCAGGTTTGGCGCAAAATGCAATTAACAGACTTTTAAAAACTGCACTGGTTTCTTAAAACATTGCACTTGATGCATTTCCAGCACTTGCAAATGTGAGACCCTAAATTTGATGGGAAAAAACACTTTTAGAGGTTTTTTTTCCTGTCTTTCAGCTTGTTGGCAGTATCATTCGCAGAGAATCTTCTTCCCTCCCCATTGAAAAATCGCAAGAGCTGCTAATGGAGAGAAGGAAGATGTAATTTAAATGGAAAGTTGAGTCATGTTTTGAACTCACAAGACAAAAATATTTCCACTAGGATCGGAAGTTGGTTTTAGGTATTTTCATTTCTTCACTGTGTTGGACATTCTTAACCATCCTCTTGTGGGTAATCAGTGTATCATCCTAATTAGTGAAAAAAGATATCAGTTGATCTTATTTGCTGCTTTTTGTAATTCAAGCGTGCATACAGTGTGAGGAGTATGCCCCTTAATTTGATCAAGGAGGATCCTTTTTACTCAGTGTCTCTGAGGAACCACTGGTTGTATGTAGAAATAATTTTAATCCAATTTTCTGATATTTTTCAATTGTAACTTACTTTCCACAAGTGTTGACTTTTCTATTATAAAATTTTCTTTGCATTTAAATACCTTTTTATCAAGTATTCACTTCCAAAGTTTGACTTCAGTGTCCTTCTACCATATACTGAAAAACAAAATAAACCAATTTTCAAAGCAATATATGAATTCTTAAAACATTGTCATAAAGTGGCTTTATACCTTACTCTCCATATACTTCGGGGCATATTGAGGTTGCAAGATGTCAGTATACCGATAACTAGGAGCCCGCTGGTCACCTTGAAATGAATGAGAGCGGCTTGCAAGTAGGCGTGTGGCCAGCACAGAAGGAGACAGCTCCAAAGTGAGGGAGGTAAAGATACGGAGTGTGGGGAGTAGAGATTAAAGCATTTGGAGTGTAGATCTTAAGAATCTGAAACACTATACTTCAGAAACCAGTTTACAGTATAGCAAGACTTACCAGGGCGTAAGAACTGCTGGCCTTGTAGCTCATTCCAGTATGACAAGAAGGGTTGTCTTTTTCCTCGTGTAAACCCATGTGTGTCTTATGTCAGGAGTAAACCAGCTATGCAGAGGGTACAATCACTTACTACTGGCTAAGACTGGAACACAGTAGGGAATAACCTGAGTCAGGGCTTTATCTAGTAAGACTCACGCAATGTGCATGTCTGTGATGGCTTTTTATAAATCGATGTGTTTAATATACTTTGCCATAGCTTCCTAAAACAAAAAAACACAGAGGAAAAGATGTGCGACCCCATAGTATGCTGTCTTCATTAAACATTTGAGTGACAAGTCAGGTAATATACTTTCTTCACCAGGCTACATCATGAATAACTGTAAACTACCTACATTATAAACTATAAACTACCTATCATGAAAAGCTATAAACTACCTGTTTTTTGTAAAATGTTTTCTTGTTCCAGGCCCTCTGCTGAGCACTTTGCCTATTTTAACTCATGTCATGTAAATCATACTGTATAAGCCAGGTACTATTGTTTAAAGGAAGACAACCTATGTCAGGAAAGTTGTAACACATGAGAGACAATTATCTGGAAAATAGAAGACCCAGGGTTTGAAATTAATATATTTTCAGCTTCAGGAACCCACCCAAACTAGAGTTGTATGGTGCTGGTCAAACCACATAATTTCTTTGCATTTATTCCTTTATTAATTTTTTTAGTAAACTGTGCCTCTCTGATACAGTTCTTATGCATATTATGTGAAATAGCGTATAGCAATTCTAGCAGTTCTGCCTTGCACCTCTAGCTAGTATAGTATATTTATACTGCACCTCTCTAACAGCTGTGCATCTGAAGGTCTGACATTTTGAGAACATTTTTGATGTTTCCTTGAACAGATTGATTTAAGTCTAATGATACACTATAATAACTAAGGCTCCAACCCTAATATAGCCATTCAAACTGAATATACCTTATCTAAAGGCATGTGATACACAGACGTTATAAAAACCAGACACAACCACATGTATGTGCAACAAGAATTATATACTTATACCACCATTGCTTTGACCTGTTGAACTTTCCTTTTAAATTTAATTATAGAGGACTTTAAAAAAATCCCTGACTATCCTGAAAATAGGCCAATTTTATATCCTTTCAAAATTGATGTATGAGATGTCAAAATAGAACCAGAGGAAAGATCACCATATTTTAAAGTCATTCTGCTTTGTCATAATGTACCTTACCTCTCCTACAGTAAATATATAGTTTTGAAGTTGGATCGATTTCTTTAGAACTGAAACCTATCAAAGCCTAGTTCCTAGATCTCTGCAAAATTACATGGGCATTTCTACCTCAGATAAATATGAGTACAAGTGTATTTATATTGAGATTATGCCACTATGTTCTTATGTTAAATCTGCCAGTGATGGATGGGAGTGGTGGCACACACCTGTAATCCCAGCACTCAGGAGGATGAGGCAAGAGGATTGCTGTGATTTTGAGGCCAGCTTGGGCTACAAAGTGAGTTCAAGGACAGCCTGAACTGTGTCGTGAAACCCTGTCTCAAAAAGACAGAAACAAAACAACACAAAACCCTCCACCATTTAAACCTGGACCATCATTTGTTAGCGTATACTCTTAAGCAAGTAATTTAGAATTTCTGCACTTGATTTATTCATCTATAAAGTGGAGATAATAGCAAAGGAAAAAATTAGATTTGTTGCAAGGGTTAGAGTTTATGTGCCAGTCAGGTAGCAATGCTCTGCTAATATTAACTATTTTTTAATATATCATTGAAATCATTCTCTATTTCCTTAGTTTATTGAGAATTCTGAATAGACAAATAAATTCTGTATTCACTCCCCCAAATGGTTGTCTTGAAATTTTCTCATTATGAAGTTAAAATACTTGTCTCATCTCATTCGATTGCTGTAGGAACCTACTGAGATGCTATTGGCAAAGGCGGTGTGAGAACTGTAAAGTGCTTTAGTGATATTTATGTTGCATCGAAACATGAGCTGGCAGAAAGCGAGAAGGAATATTTATATGTGGTAGTCCACTTTAAAAGAAAGGCAAGGAAATTTCTATAAGGTCCTAGGTGTAGACAGGTAACAATCTGAAAGTCTGTGGGCAAAGAAAGATGAACACCTTATTATGAGAGAATTTTGTTTTACACCTACTTGGGGAATAGAAAACGCTTTTCATAAACAATTATGATAAATGGTAAACATTACAGTGTGTAGTGGGTACATACTCTTTATATTCTGTAGAGCAGATCTTGAATTTCACAGCTACTTTACCTAATCAGTTAATGTATCATTCGTGTGTTGTGATGGAGCTTTCACCCTTCAGAGAGGTATGCAAATCAGCTGGGGATGTACAATAAGCTCTGCGAAAACTGGAGTAGGAAAAGCTCATGTCCACTTACTGAAAGGCGTGGGAATATTATGAGAAAGGGAGATGGAATATTAGCGTTTGTTATTCATATATGAACACACAAAACTAAAAATTTTAAAAAATTTGCTAACAATGATTTCTATTTCTACTTTTCTAAGTTTTCTGAGTACAGCCTATTCTTTGTAAGCTTTTCCATCTTTCCAGTCTGAAGTCTGAACTGTCATAAATCATTCTATCATCTACAACTACACCTAGGTGATATTTCATATTTAGATCAAGTCTTTCAATCAATAAAAATATATAAACCTGCTTTAAATATCAGTCTTAGAAAGCAGAAGGAAATTATCATTTAAGACTACTTTCCACATTTTATGGAATACACTGGAAAATTTTAATACAAATCAAAAGAATGATATTTCTGGGTTTGTATATGCACAATGTCTTCAAATCAGGGACTTATGAGTTATTTAGTGCTGAAATGTACTTCCGACATTTTCCAGGTCAGAAACCCCATGTACCCATGAGAACTGGAGCCACACAGAGACCAGATAAATAGCTCCGTCTCAAACTATGGTTTTTGTGTATTAATATCACAGTGGAATATATTTAAAAATGCAAATTTATCAGGCCTCTTTTCCAGAACTGCTGGAACTCTGGGGCCCAGTACTCTGTACTTTTTAACAAGCCCACTGTGTGCCTCTGGTGTGTGCTGTCCCGTGAGAACCACGGGACCAGATTTCAGCCATATCGAAGCTTACCTCGGGGCTTTCCCCATCACTCCGTGCTATTTCTCTTTCTTTGCTTTCTATCTCTCTCCCTTAAGGATTGAGAACAATGAAAATGTAAATTCAACTCTGTTCCCATGTACCTAAAGGGGCACCAAGGAAATTATTCTGCAGTGCAGCTCTAAAGGCACCTTTGCTTGACTTCAGAAACGTTAGATGAAAGTAGTGTTCTTACACCTTTAACAATGTAAATAATCATCTTATGTCCCTAACTCGTAGAACTCCGATTCTCCTAGAATCTTTGAAAGCTCTTCAGGAATGTTACTCTACCTCCGTACTGTTTAGAAAGCACTGAATACCTTGATTAAAATGGGTCCATCCTGCATCCTTCTGTCTTGCACTGAGATTAATAAACAACTTCAAAGATTGCTAAACAGAGCCCAGGTAGTCTTTTAATGTTTTCTCCCACCTAGCAAATACCCACTACATTCTTAACTGCCCCGTAATTTATGCCTATTGCTGTGAAATCTTAATGCACCTTTTAGAATGCTGAGTACAGAATGAGTAAGAATTAATACATATTGTATTCAATCACTAAAAGATTGCTGTTCTTGAACTCTGAAAAGTATGAAAATTGTCCTTTTGATTGGCTTAAATTGGTTTACTCAGATTCATTATAATTCTCTCATGAAATAATTATAATTGTCCTTTTGCAAACAAATCGGGTAAATATTTTTAATCAGCACACGCCTGAAGATGCAATGAAAATCTGCAGAAGATAGAATCTGATTTATTATGATGCTAATAAATGCTAAATGCAGAGTCCCTTTAAATCTAGGTACACAATTTCATATTTATAACATTATATTTTTTTCTTCAAGGTTCCCAAATTGTATCAGTCAGGCCCCATCCAATCTAGATCTAAACTTTGGCTAAGAAAAGTTCTCTGTCAGGGGAGAAAATACTGTACATGTTGAATTGGGTAGAAGCATTTCCATTTATGTTCAGTGAACATTGGTCCAAAATGAGTGCCCATGTCAGTTTTAAAGTAGGGAGAAATTGTTTCTGTAAGCATCTTGTCAGTTGCCAGTGGTTTTAGATTAGCATTAGACTAGATTGTCAATCACTCTTTTACCATTTTAGATTTTCTTTCTCTTGAATAGACAAGAAGCACTTAGCAACTTACCATAACATTAGGCACTGGGGTGTGTATTCACAGGCTTAAAAATGTAAGTCTCTGAATGCTTTCAAAAGAAAGACAACTTTATTTTTGCGCAAAGAATTAAGAAACACTTTTTAATTACAAATTTTGAAGAGAAAGCATTTTGATTCAGAACTGAAGTCAATGCCAAGCTCTTGGTGAATAGATATTTCTTTGTTTACATGGATTACATCTCTGGTGTCTTGAATGACAGCATGATTCACATCTTCATTTTAGAGAAAGAATTGTTTTTTTAATCACTGAAGGAGAAAGAATGGTGTGGTCTAAGTATGACCCAGTTTCAGTGTGCTTGGATGTTGTTCAGAATTCCCAAGAAGATGGTTGCATAATTATTTTTGTCCCTCTTGGTTAGTACTTGAAAAGTTGATTTGTTTGCAGCAATGTATTTGAGTCAATCACTGCCATAGAAAAGGCGATATGAGGGCCAAGCATAGATTCCTGAGCGATAACAGCAACGCTAGCACTCAACAGATTCCAGGTGCCACATACAATAGGTTTAGGGTTTCCTTGTTTTTTAACAAGGCCACTGTGTAGGTTTTCTCGCTGCCTCTTTTGTGTGTTTGTTTGTCTGTTGACAGTGTCCTGCTATGTAGTTCAGGGTGGCCTTGAACTCACTATGTAGCCCAGGCTGCCCTTGAACTCGTGGCCTCAGTCTCCCTGGTGCTCGTAAAACACTTTGACACCACCAGGAAGGACCCTTCTGTCTCTTTTTTAAAGGTTTGTTAACTAGTTATTGTTAACATGCTTATTGCTAACTAGTACCTTAATCTTTCTTAGCATTAATTTCTTCCTGTATTAAAATGAAATAATAGTCATTATAGACTTGTGAGAATAAAGTGTATGAAAATTCTAGGACTGTGCCTGGGACAAAGTTAGTAAATACAAAAGACTTGCAGTAAAGATTTGCAGTAAAGAGAAGTGCAATGTGTGTACAGGACATCTTATTTCTTGCCCACTCTGGTCTGCATTTGGGTAACAAGAATGAAGAATGGGACTACAGAGATTGATACCTTTGGAGGGATCAGCAGTGGGGGCACTGGGAACAGCTAGCTGCCAACTTCTTCCTATGAGCTCTCGATAGCACTGTAGATGGTACCATTTCAAGGCATCAGTTGCACTTTCTCTTGATAGTTTATTTTTAGAGCTGGTGTCTTGTTACATTTTCTGCTCTCCGCTGTGAGAACTGTGAGCCAAGGGAGCACCATGCGTGGTGACTGCAGGGCATTGAGTGGCTGTGCTGTGTTCTAGAAGTTATTAAAACATAGGCTGCCTGTATTTTTGCCCTGCCCACTGACTGCAGTGCCAACGGAGATTTTTTTAAATGAGAACAGAGACCACAGTTTAAGATTAAAGTACTTTTTATCATCTTACATGAACATTTTTCTTTACTCTCATTCAATATGAAGTTAGACTTTTAGTTAGAACTCTCCAGAAAGTAATACACTAGCGTAAGTGAGGCACAGAAAGTTAAATATCACATGATTTCCCTCATATGAGAGACTCGATGTTAAATAAACAATAAAATGAAGGCACAGTTTCTGGTGTAGGAGGAAAGGATCATGGGGAGGGCAGGGAAGGATAGGGAGAAGGAAGGATCAAAATTTATTAAGGAATATATATATTATGGATATTACATATTATATATATATATATATATATATATATATATATATACACACACACACACACACACACACACACACACTCACACACACATACATATATCCATCCCAAAACAAATATAGGTTTCAGGTATTGCAAATACACATCAATTAAAAAAATTGCTGAGGGGAAAAAAGGATTTAAATAAGACCAACGCTATCCATGGAGAGAACAGGAAATTTTGGGCTAGGTGTGGTAGCCCACACCTGTAATCCCATCACTTGTGAGCTAAGGCAACAGGATCATCAGGAGTTTAAGGCCAGCCTGGGCTACACAGTAAGTTCTAGGCCGGCCTGAACTTCATAGTGAGACCCTGTCTCAAAAAAAAAAAAAAATCTATATCTATCTATCTATACAAAATTTGAAATTTGAAGTGTGCCCCATCAATACAATAAATGAAATTTCATCCTACTATTTCTTTCACAGTGCCATAGGCAAAAGTTTCTCACTGGGCCTTTATGATTTATGGGAAGACATGATTTGCCTTTTCAGGAGATATACATAACTCAACGTGATTAGTCCCATTTATCTTTATCATAAAAACCCACAGTAATTTGAATATATAAAGATTATATTAAATTACAATCGACAAGCACATTTACATGTGTGCAAATCCCCCATTTTTCCTACAGAAGCCCAACATTGGCTTCATAATCCTTTTTGATCAAAGACTGTTCAATTTGTAAGGAGATTTACAGTGTTGAGAATGGACTTATTGAAGAGACTAGTACCATATTAAATCTAAAATGCTAACACTAATCATAAGAATAATTTCAAAATAAATATAGTGAAACTTTAGAGTTAATTATGAAATTAATCAGTGACTTCATTAAATTTGTATTTTAGCACAAAATTTTAATGATAAATTTCTTATAAACAGTACCTGTTCGTTGTTACAAATGTTGTACAATAAAAACACATACCTAACAATGTTTAATTAGATCTTACCTGTGACAGGAACTTAGCTAAAATTTACATCATATGGAAGATATTGTCAGTTTCATTTCACAGATAAGAATATGACCACTCCAAGAAGTGAACTAACATGGTTATGGTCATATACTTTTGTAAGTTGCTAGATTAAACTTTAAATGTAGGCACCCTGATTTCAGAAATATGATTTTTAACTACTGTATATTGTAAATTTCACCCAAATTCATATCTCATTATTAATATCCTTCCAGATATATATAATTATTCAAGAATATTTGTGTGCATAAACTAAAGTCAAAATGGATGAAAGATCTAAATATTAAAGCAGAAACTAAATCTACTAAAAGAGAAAGCAGATTGAACTCTTGAAGGCATAGGGGTAAGCACAGTCTTCACAAACAAAACCCAAACTGCATGAGAAGCAACACTTCAAAGAATCAACCATTGGGATCTCATCCTATGAAAAAGCTTTTGTACTTGGAATGAAATCTTCAGTAGAGTGAAAAGACAACCCACAGGGTGAGAAAACATTTTAGCTAACTGTCCCTCAGACAAAGGACTTATATCTAGAACATATAAAGAGCTGAAAAAACTCAGACACCCCAAATTCAAAGACCCAATCAAAAAATGGCATCTGCACTTCTCAGCTGAAGAAATACAAATGGCAAATAAATACACGAAAAAATGTTCAACATCACTGCTCATTCAAGAGATGCAAATTAAAACAACAGTGAGATTTTATATCACCCCAGTAAGAATGGCTACCATCAAGAAATCAACCAACAACAAATGGAAGGGTCACAGGGAGAAAGTAACTCTTCTCCACTGTTGGTGGCAATGTAGACTTGTGCAGCCACTTTGGAAATCAGTCTGTAGATGCCTCAAAAATTTAGGATGAGAGGTCCCACTTAACCCAGCCATTCCCCTACTGGGTATTTTCCCCAAAGAATTAAAAACATCATACCACAGTGGTATATGTGCACCCATGTTCAGGGCAGTACAATTTGTCATAGCAAAATTTTGGAAACAACCCAAATGGCCATCAACTGAGGAAAAGAAAAATGTGTTATTTTTATACAATGGAATATTACTCAGCTATAAAGAAAGATAAATTCAAGGCTTTTATAGGTAAATGGATGCAACTAGAAACCATACTCAGGGAAATAAATTAGACACACGTGTATAAACAATGTATTATCTCCCTAGTATAAGACCATGAAAGAGTAAATAAAACTGAAAGGTACAATACATAGTGTGAAACGGAAAGAAACCACTTAATGGTAAAGAACAGCTAGGATGAGAGAAAGAAGAAAAGAAAGGAGGAAGGGAAATATATATACACACACACACACAAGATAGCTAGGATAATTGTACTACTAATTTTTATTGGTTTATTGGAAGGAATGTTAATCTTAACTGTTTGATCAATCTTGCATACCTACATCTAGTAGCCTGAGCAACTACTTTGAAGATAACAATAAGTAATACAACAACCATTGTTGATTTCCTATCTTGATTTGTAATTCTGTATTGTTTTGATGGTTTTGTGTTGTTTTGTTTTGTATTTGTTTTTGTTATTTTTGTTTTTGTTAATTTCTCTTTAAAAAGAATGTGTGCCCATGAATTTTTATATAAACTATATATACCTATTGACATAAACTTTTATAGATAAGAAATCTTACCATGTATGTCATTATGTAAGCCACCTTTTGTACAACACTGTGAGATGGATCTCCGCCTATGTAAAAATAGGTTCATATGTATAATTTTAATGGATGTATAATCTGTGTTTCAGAAACAGCAGAATCTATTGATAATCCTAGTTTATTGATGGAGAGATAAAGATGAATTAGAGCATTCTTTCAAAGTCTTTGTTACATTGATGAGATCGCCTCTAAATTCTGATAGTGGGATTATAGGTGCCACTCATTTTCTATTTTTACATAGCTTTCTAATTAATTAGACAAAGTCAATGAAAATCTTTCCTCCAAGTGAAGAACTAGTAAACGTATATTGTTATATACCTTTATGATCCCAATGTATACTTTTACAAACTTGAACATTTGTAATCTATGATATTAGCAAAATTTATGATGTCTACCTGTTTCACTATGCTGCTCACCTTAAAATCCAGTAATTTCCTAAAAATAAAATCATCATGTGTACTTGAATTCTATGAAATTTGCTAATAAGTTTAAGATAATTTTGTAACATTTCTGCAATAACATTAAAATATTGTAGGACTATGGCTTCATAATCACTGTAAAAATTTTATTGAAAAGCCATTCCTGGAGAATTTATATGTATGTGTAAGTTAGATAAACATAAATTTTTCCCTTAAAACAATGTATTCCAAATGTGTTACCATCATACAGTTTGATTACATGTCATTTTACAGATAATTAAAAGTGCAAAAATATTTTTGCATCATTGTCGTAAAAAGTAACACTTCACTAGTATTGTAGTGAAACCATAAATGTGAAGACATACTTTCCAGTCAACTATAATATTTTATTTTACTATTCTTAAAAAGTACCATTTTTGTTTACTCTTCATGCAGTCATGTGCGTTTGCTTGTTGTATGATGCCAGCTTTAAATGTGGTGCTTGTATAAAATGTCAACTGGTAAAATGAAATAGGCATATTATGGAAATATTAGCATAGAAAGTATATAGATGAGACATTTTGAATTTTTCCATTTGTATTCCTTTTACAACAGCTAAAAAACAAGCTGGTTTTGTAAGCCTGTCAAGCATTAAGAAACAAGACATCTTTCAAGTTATAACACCCTTTAAACAAAACTATACAAAAGCCTGAAACAGCTGACATCATGGAGTTCATTTATTTTCATTTTGGTTACCTGTGTTTCCTGTGGCTCCATATGTTGTTTGGATTTATCTAGGCAGCACTTTATTTTTGGTTATTTATTTCATGCTTCCTAGGATATCCTTCCACTGACATGCGGAGCTTCCAACTTTGTTTTATGAATGGAGGTGCCAAGTTACCTAGAAGCTATGTCTGTGCCTTTTAGAACACACTGGAATGGACAGATGGTGTTCTTTAGGATTCTCTAACGATGTTCATTTTCAAGATATAACAGTCCAGAGGCTTATGAAATCAGTGTGTTAAATCCTTCCCTTTAGAGAGCTATTGAAACAATGACATAATACTCTTCACCTCTATTCTCTTCTCTAGATATTTGCATCAAATTTCATAAGTTCTGATAGATGGATCCAAGCACACTTCAATTAGAGCACTGGTAAATGTCAGTCCTTATAAAAATTGCCTTTTGTGTTCCTTTAATCTGCAATCATAACTCTAAGAGGCGAAGTTAACAACTTGGATTTTTCAAAAGTGATCATTCGCTTCAGACACCATGCTATTTAGGGGTTTTAATTTGTACTCAAAATTCTTTGCAGAGATAGTGATCATTTTTTTGGCATTTAAAATGATGTCCTGTCAGACTTCCAACTTTTCACAACCATATGTCCTGTACAACAGGATTTTCCATCGTGCACAGATATTTGCGTAACAATCTACAATGAGTTAAAGTCTTTCTGGCCAGAGGGGAGAAAGCACTACAGCAGGCTGGCTGTTTACAGGACCAAGATGGTCATCATTAGTGTAATCGATTGAAAGTTGATTCTTTGAAATAAATGGGCCCTTTAATTTAGGCATGCTGTCATCAACAAATTATCTATTTATCCTTTGTATCTTTTAATAATTGCCTTGTGTTGAGGTACTAATGAAAATCATCAATATAGTCATAACCATTTGTTATCTATAAAACATTGACATAGGGTTTTTTCTTTGTCATTGACTTTTGTGATATCACTACCATAAAGAAAATAAAATTTTGAAGAGTAACATGTCACTGCAATAAAAAGAAATATATTTTAATAAATGTTATTGTCTGTGATGCAACTGTACTTATAATACAAAGTCACAACTGGGAGCAGAAATTCCACATAAGATTTTTTTGTTTTGTTTTTTTTTTTTATTTTCGAGACAGTGTCTTGCTCTGTAGTTCAGGCCGGCCCCGGACTCACTTTGTGTCCCAGTCTGGTTTCAAACTTGCAGTGATCCTCCTGCCTCAGCATTCTGAGTGCTGGGATTACAGGCCTGAGCCACCACACATGGCAAGGTTTAGATTGGACTCTACTGATTCTGTTTTCTGCTCTATTAACTCTCATGCAACTTGACACTGTTAACTACTTCTAAGGTAATAATTTTATTTTCACTGTGTGTACATTTAACTTTATATTTAACATTCATATGTATGCCAGTAAAGTTTTCTTCTGAGCATTAGAGCTACAAGACTTTAAAAATCTTGACCATCACTTCCATATGAAAAGTTTGAATCTATTACACAAGGGCTTTCACATAAATTACAAGAGAAAACTTACCAAAATAAATACATGAAATTAAACTATTTTTGTTTGACATTATAGGTTAACAATAACATTTTCCTGTGTTACTTTTTAAATCCTTACTCAACGTGTATATATATATATATATATATATATATATATATATATACACACACACACACACACATACATATACATATACATATACATATACATATATAGATATATAGATAGATTTTTTTTTTTTACCATCCCTCTGTAGAAATAGAAATTCTTCTCAGGTTGGTCTGTCTTTTCCACCTACTTTTAAAAAAAATATTTTTATTATATGAAAATGTCTATGTATAATATGTAGTATCTATAAGCGTGACATGCGTGAATAGGTGCCATAATCTATGTATCCTTTGGCTACTTGTGTTTTACAATGATTCTTACACTTTCAAGATATATTTATGTTGAGATATATAGTTATAGTTTGTTTATTTAAAATTGTATGTCATATCCAATTATAGAAGTATACTGCAATTTGTTGATCTGCTCTCTAATTGTTAAATCTTTGGAGTTGTTCTCCTAGATTTTTACATTATAAACAATATCACAATTATATTTTTGCAATAATTTTTTAGTTATATTACCCCATAGACTTGGCAGTACCTGACATTGTTAGGCTTTAGTTATTTAACTTTTGCTCAATAGATTTGAAGTGGTAATAATTTTGTGTGGTTAATTGGCATGTTTTAGCATTAAAAAACCAAACTGCATGATTTTTTGTGTATCAAAAATTTTTAAAAACAGTCTTAGGTTTTTATAGTACTTTAATAAATACAAATTTTCTGGAAGAAAAGTAAGATATTATCCCACACTTACCTACATTAATTTATCGGAACAGCTCCATGTCTTTCATAAGAAGAAAAAAGCCAACTATTTTAACACAAAAGATAACACTCTCTTCATAAGTTGTAAAACTTTGCCCTTTCTAATTTGTCTCACTGGAGCAAAAGGATTTAGGTTTTTGTTCTTTTTCATTTTTGCATTTTAAAAAGATGTACCAAATACATCTTAGGCTGAAACGACAGGCCGTATCTGCTTGACACCAGGGGCAAGACTCCTGTCCCTTTGGTGCTGCCTACTCGACCAAGGCCATCTTAAAATGCACAAATGAAAGAAGTGAGTTTTTAAAGGTACAGACTAAACCTAATTTTTTTTCCCCAGGGGAGGAGCAGGTATTGAGAATTGAACTCAGAACCTTTGCTTGCCAGACAGGAGCTATGCTACTGAGCTATATCTCTAGATAGACCTACTTTTAAAATACCCTAGCAAATACATTTGTTGAGAATTTGGGACACATATTTTCCTGGAAATAATACCATGTATTTAGGAAGTAAGTAGTGACTCACTGTTCATTAGTGCAACAGAAAAACAAAACAAAAAAAAAAACCCTCATTTGTCTCAAATTAATGCAATGAAAAATAAATCTTATTTGTCTGGAAGAATCTAACCTCTTTTCTGTGATAGCCTTTCCTCTGAGGAAATACATTCTGTACCCACACCCTGATGCTCTCTTAGAACTCTGAAGAAAGCTTACCTGTGAAAAAGCTTACCTCTATGGTAGAAAACAACCACTTTTGAATGTGAGCAAGCTGTTAGAGAAATCGCATTGGTGACTTGCTGGAAATTCTTTGGGACTTTTACACTTGAGTTGAGAGGCAATATGGACACTTTTCCACTTGGTTACAAGATCTGTTGCATGATACTGTCAGCTACCAAACTCAAAGGTTAATTAGGATGACATCTATGATGTTACTTTTTTCACTGTTTTGAAGCTAATTCAAACTGTAATGATTTAGCTGGCAAGTTTTACATTCAGCCAAGGACGTCATTGCTTTTCACTTTACATAGCAGTGTGCATAACTGTCAGAAGTGAAACCTTGGTAGATAAAGTTCCCTTTCTGTATCACCACCACACCTGACCGGCACAGGGGGCCACAGGAAGGCGATGTTGCAGCAGTAAGCCGTTTGCAATCTGAGTACTTCTGAAGTCAGGTTCACATTCCCTCAGAAATGAATGAAGAGCCTGAAAAAAAAAAAAAAACTAAAGAAAATGTAGTCAAATTCCATTAAAAATATGACGTCAGGCAATGTCTTGGCTTTTCCGGTTTCGGTTCTCTATGAGTGAAATACTAAAGCTTTAAGGGAGCGTTTACCACCTGTCATGAGCGGTACTAACTGTTCCTCCCTCTTTCCCATCCCACCAAGTGGTAGCTTGGCTTACTGTTTGACAAAAACCATCGAATCTCCTGCGTTTCTCTTTTTACCCTAAGAGCATGAAAGCACTAGTGGCTCTGCTGTGCTTTTCTGTGCGAACATCCACAGGGCCCTCACTTTTCCATGTCTGTGCTTCGGCACATGTTCCAGACCACCATCTTCTAAATACAGACTACGAGCTATTGCTTCCTCAGGCAAGTCCTCCCATGGCAGGTGCTAACTTTAAAGAAAATATCAGAGATGGGCATGGTGCCTCACAGCTGTAATCCCACCGCTCAGGACGCCGAAACAGGAGGATTACTATGAACTTGAGGCCAGTGTAAGCTGCACAGTGAATTCAAGGCCAATCTAAATTACATAATGAGAGCCTGTCTCAAAAAATAAATCAATTAGTTCTTAATCTTCACTTACAACTCTTTCAAGGTTTTCTATTGCATTTTGATTAAAATCCTTGGGGGCAGAACTGTGGGTCTCTGTGTTATCTGTCCCCACGCCCCCATCTAATGCTGTCTTCCGAGACTTCCCACTCACCCCTTACGCTTCTTTTTGTTTCCTGGGTCAGGTTCTTTGCACAAAATATTTCTGCCACCCGGAATGGCCATTCTTGAGATCATCACATCATTTTCATCCTCTCATTATTCATTTTGGGTTTAATTGTATTGGTTTCAGAAAATCTTCTTTAACTGTCCTGTGGGGAATATTCCAAAGCCAGTACAAGTCATTATTTAACATGTCTGTTTCCTTCCTTAAAAAGCTTATTCACAAATAAAATTATTTTTGTTACTGCCAATTGACTAGCTATTTTAATGAGTATCCTCTGCGCAATATGAATTTTTTTTATTTCATGAGATCAATTTTAGTATTGATCATTTACAGCACTTTGACCAGGGGGTTTAAGATATGAAATCACAATAGATGCTCATACATTTCCGTGAGTGCATACGTGCATGTATTTGTGTGTCTGTCTGTGTGCGCATATTCCAGTAGCTGTGTTAGTTGTAATGATGGATACAAAATTGATCCAACATGCATAGTAGCATTGACAGTCTCTTGGCACACAGCAGCAGCTAAAATATGTGTGTGAAAGAAAGTTAAAACTAGAAGCAAAAAGAGAGGAAGATAAAGCAATACAAGAGATAATAAAAATATTTCTTTCGTTTCATGGAAGATACTGCACAGAGTATGCCATTTCCCCTAGTCTTCAGTGATTTAAAATTTTATGAGTGATGTCAACAATATTTTTGAATAATTGCTGGAAAGGTGTTAACTGAGGCAGAAAATCATTTTAATATGAATAGGACAAATTATTCCTCAGGTGCCCTTAAGCTTTGCATATAGAATAATGGAGCATAGACAAACTGAATTTTGTAGTGAAACTTTTTCACTGTTTATAGGATTAATTCACAGTACTTAATGATGTGGAATATTGTGTAGCATTTACGGAAAATGTTTCTCAGCCATTTGAACTGAGAATCCTGTTTAGTTAGGGCTTTGAGGGTCTCTTGATGAATGTACACTAGAGTAAGGACTAGACTCCACTATGTACATTTTCTCCCTAAGTCTAGCACTTCATCAGACATTTGCAATCAAATTACTTCCATTTCCTCTTTTTGGCCACTCAGAAGTAACATTTTCCAGGTATTTTTGGAGAATTAATTAGTTCCCATGAATTAACTTGTTCCATTATTGCCTTAATACCTCTGTTGCACCTCCGGGTCGCTCACTGCAGTGGTGTGAACCGCATTTGCCAAATGCAATACAATAGTCTTTTATTTAAATAGAACTCTTCCGCGATAGCAGTCAATTAACTAAAGTGATTTTTAGAAGCCTACCTTGAAGCTGCTGCGTGCCAAGGTCCTGGAGTGACTCCCGTGAATATATTACTAAATCCCTATGTTCAAGAACTTTAAAAATCTATCCAGAAAGAAAAGACTACGTTACAGAACCATCTGAAATTATTAGAAAACTATGAGTCATATTCCACAATGTGTAGCATGAATAGGAAATGATAGCAAAAGTTCCAGGAGAGGGTAATTGAAGTTGGGGTTCAGTGAAGTTCTACTTTCACTGATTCAACTATTTTCGAAGCTTCTTAGATGTTGACTTTTGTGCATAAAGTCTTCTCTTGTCAGCATCTATGGAGAGTCCAGAGGAAAAGGGCAGGAACGAGGGAGCAAACCTCTGCTGAGTGCCTAGGAAATTTTATTTACATAAATATATATGTTTCTTCAAACGACGCTGATAATTATGCTGCAGGATCAATCAACTTGTGTGCAGTGCACAGATGAAAGAACCGAGAGGCTTGAGAAGGAAAGTTGCATCCAATATCTCAGAGGAAGGATCCTTGTTTCTAAACTGCCCTCTGCAGTATCCTGTAACCTCCTAGATTAAAAGGAAATCTTTAGTAACAGTCAATACAGAAAGAGATTACGTGGGTGTTTGGGGAGGATGTGATTAGTTTCCCATAGTTTCTTGTATTTTGTGATTTACTTCAGTGAGCTTAACAATAATGTGTGACAGAATAGATCTTATTAGCAAAATGCATCAGAAATAGAGATACCAAATCTCCATTTGACTGGACTCATGGTCTCTCTCTTTCTGTTTAAGAAAATCATATACTTAACCTGAGTGACAGGTACAGTTCAATAATTATAAAATGAAAAATATCGGCTGCAATTTAAGCAGTGGGTGACTTTTTGTCTCTGTGTGACTACTTTTCATTATTATTTAAATTTTTTCTCCCAAGGGCAGCCTGTTAAGATAAATACAGTTGGGAGGACTAATGTAAAATTGTGTTCCTTCACATAATTTACAAAAGAAAAAGTTAAGTGGGTAAAATATTTTTGTGAAGTTACATAATATGAAATAATCTATTTCTTGTGTGACTCCAGTTAGAGTGTTATATTTTATCCAACAATAACAACTTAATGCATTGCTTCACTTCATTCATTCAAAGCTAATCACTTTTGTTTTACTATTGCCTATAAATGGTGTAACATTATCTAAGAAGGCTTTATAATACCTATATTATGTGCCCGCTTGCTTGCTCTTTGGGAATTGCTCTGTAGTAATTATCTGATTCATCAAATAACATAGATGCCAGTCATACAGTTTTTGGGTGCTAGCAATGTAGATAGTCTAAATTGACATGAGAGTGTAAAACGTACTGAGAGTGTAAAATTGTACTGACTGTAAAATTCAAAGACTTCAACCATAAAGTGAAGTACCTTATGAATCCTTTTATTCTTATTACATAAAGGTAAAAGAATGAACACATATTAACATATGCAGAGACATAAACAGCACAACACAAAAGCAATAAAAGCAACACAGAATTTCAAACAAGGTGATAGGAAATTAACAGTGGTTGTTTATTACATATGGTTATCTTTAAATTGGTTGCTCAGTTAAACAAATATAGACATGTAAGATTGATCAAACAATTAAACATTAATTGTTCCTTTCCATAAAGCAATAGAAATCAGTAGTACAATTATCTTAGCTATCTTGTGTATACACACACACACACATATATATATGTGTGTGTGTGTGTATATATATATACATGTATATATATACATATATGTGTGTGTATTTCCCCTTCTTTTTAAAATTTATCCACTAAATTATATACATGTATATCGAGTATATGATCAAAATGAAGAGGAAATTATCATTGTCACCTCTTCCACACCTTGATGATTTTCATTGCCTGTAATTTAATTTTGGCCTTTAAACCCAGGGCATGAAAAGTATACTTAATGATGCTGTGTCTATGGTCAGTTTATCTCAATCCAATTATTGCGTCACTGCGCATCTGTCATCCATTAAGAAATGCAGAAGTGGAAAAGATGGAGCTTCTTCTGTCCACTTAGATGCCTGGGGAAGACAGACATCCACGTCACAGTAATTCGAGGCACAAGTAACAAGCAGCCACCAAACTGGTTAAGTATTTTGTGTTCAAGAAAAGGAAAAAGAAAACCATTTTATTTAAGAATGTGGGGAGCAATGCATTTGAGATAAGCCCTGAAGAAAAGAAAGAGTTAAAGGGAGGATCGTTTCTTACAGAGGAAGTAGCACCAGCAAAGGCTGAACAGGGGAAAGGGAACATCATTGAAATGAGAGTAAGCGTGGCAGCTGATCCACAATAGAAAAACGGAAAACGAGTGGAAAAGACAAGCGATATGTGAGTTGTGACAGTCTCAGTACCAAGGTGGGACAGATCTGGGCTTTCATTTCTTAGGCTATGAGGAGCTGCTGAAGCCTTATTGATGTGCATCACATTCTAGCACTTCAGGTATAAAAATTTAGTATACAAATGATAGAACATGGATTAGAATTGGACAGAACTAATTGACAAAATCCTGTAACCACTCAATGAAAGGTAGACTAAGGTGGTGGCATGAGGGTAAAAGGAACAAAGTGACATAAATTATATTGTAAGTGTTGTGTCCTGAAATGACAGAATTGCCTTTTTGTCTTGTCTTCATGATTAAGAAAACATTCTTAAAATGTTAATCTGTTTAGCTCTCCTAGGTTTCCTGAAGAAAAAGATTGTAACCATGCATGATCACAGTTGAAAGCATTAGCAGAATTTTTAAAAAATGTTATATTAAAGAGAAAAGCACAAAAACAAAGACAAAAAAAACACAAAAACAATAAAAATGATACAGAATTTAAAAATAAGATGATAGGAAATTAACAATGGTTGAAATTTTGTTTAAAAATTTCTGAGCACAAATTTACAATAAATAATTTTTTCTCCTAACAGATAACGTTCATGCTGCTTATCACACTGTCTGAAACCCAAATTATGCTCGCAGTTCCTAGATAAATCTAATATTAGTAGCTGAAAGTAGAGATATAGTAGCTATGTATTTCTAATCTTAGGGAAATTCAATGAATATATTTAAATTTCTAGCAGCTGCTTCAGGCATGAGAAAAACATGCAGCTGTATTCTTTTCTTGACCTGCATCATTATACATGTCTCAAGATAGACCAAGAATTTCTCTAGAGATGCATATTTAGGTGTGAGATGTATTAATAAATATGATTATGAAGCCAAGACTGATCCATTCACCACCCTCTACCCAGATAGCGCTAACAAAGGATCTCACTGTGTTCTGCAGTATTCACTTAGGAAAGCTTTTCTGGGAACGATACGCTCACATTTCAGTTTTGTCATCTGAGAAATGTAGGAGTTGGCTCCTTCTAGTTGGAAAATTTCTATAATCTAAATCCACTTCTTCCAAATACAAAGACCACGGGCTTTATTTCTAGAAGGAACAATAAAGAATCAACCTGCAGAAAGGGAACTTTTCTAAAGCAAAGCTGTTAATAACTAGCAGCAGTTTGATTCTTCCATAAACTGTATTTACTTAATTTCAGGGAAGGAAGTGACCCATTTCAAATACTGAATTCTCATTCTATGTCAGAATTTCAGCTCTTTACCCAAAGCAAAGTGCACATTACAATGAATCCCTAAAGAGTCTGTTTTTCAAAGATAATTCTTACCTTATACTGAAAGAAAATTTATGGAAGGTTTGGAACAATTTCCCAGTCATTGAATTCTAATATATTAGTATTCAAAAATATGCATAATACCTCTATAGTATTGCTTTAGTATTAAATGTATAGCTTAGGATTGTAGGATCACTCACATGCTACAGGTTTACATGTACTTAGCTGGCTTTTCACCTCAGCGCCAATCACTCACACCATAGCAAAGGAACAAAAGCTTTCAAAGAAGTTGGGTCCACTAATTTCATTCTTAAAACTTTGTTTATGACCTGAACTCATTTCAGAACATTTAAGGCCTTAGTCTCCTCTCTGGCAAGTAGAAATGATAATATGTATACTCTGAAAATGATTGCTGAGGACCACTTGAAAGACAATAGAGAAGCAACTCTCTTTTTGAACAGTTTGGTAATTTTCTTTAACACACAAAACATGGAGTTCAGCACAGATCATTCATTTAAGCATTCCTTATTATACAACTATTTTATTATTATTTCCAAGATAAGTAATCATTAGAACATCAAAGCCAGAATGACTCATACATGTTGATTGAATTAAGTGCAAGGATCTTTGACTGCATCCTGGAGTGAATGCTTATTAACAAATGTTCCAGAGTTTAGAGTGAACAATCACTCCTTCTCCTGGCCAGCATCTCTTCAGTACTCATGAGGGTCAGCCATGCCATAGGCACTATGTACACTGTACATTCGTGCATCTTGGAAAACACTATCTTCTACTTTTTTTTTTACTCCTTTTACTTTATCTATCTCCTGGATAAAAGCACCTTAAGTCCTTCATTCTAGAACACAGATTTGTATATTTAAATACAAAAAATCACCTGTAGTTTAAAATGCAATTTGCTGAGCAAGGCATGGTGGTGCATACCTGTGATCTCAGCACTTGGGTATCAGGAGGATCACCATGAGTTCTAGGTGAGCCTGGACCATTAGGAAGACCCTTTATTTAAGAAAAAAAGGGGAGATATAATTTCCTGAGCCCCATCTCTGGACATAGTAATTGAAATTGTGCAGTATAGAGTAAGAGTAGGCCCTATAACCATCTCTCCAGAGATTCTGGTCTGCAAGCTCATCTATAGCTGTATCCTTGGGTTCACATAAGACTATTACAGCCTTAGTATTCTCACCTCAGTGATGAGACTCTTATATGAACTTTACTGTTTTGAACAAGAGTAACTTCGTATAAAACTCATGTGTGATTTCTCCTTGGGAAAAGCCAGAAATTCTAGTTATAACCTGATTTCCAAAAGAGTATGTGTTCCAATGTGATTGAAATATGCCAATCTATGATTGGAAAATCAGTGAAGGTTTGGAATTCAGGTCAGCTTTACAGAAGTTGGTTACTGAGGAAGTAATCATAGAGATGTTTTATATATCAGTTAAACCAAAGGGGAGCTTGAGCTTTCTACCAGGTGGTTAAGAAATGTATAGCATTGGCTTCAGCTTTAGATAGCAGCCCAATGATAAGTACTTCTCTTTGTTCTCAATGATTCTATCAATATTTCAAGTATATGTAAAGTTCCAGGTAGATTTTAAATCAAAATTTGACTTAACATTTGGAGGGGTGGGACGTTATGTACATAAGGTTTAAACTTTTATGAGTATAGTTGTCCCTCACTATATCACAGTTCACTTACTGAGGCTTCCCTGTAGCACAAGTTTAAAAAAAAAAAATTTAATTTTGTATCATGAAGTTTTTGCTATATCACAGGATTTTGCGGTATATAGGTATTTATAGAATATTTATGATTTTAATTATTTTTGCCTAAAAGATTTAGAACAGTATAAAATATAAAAAATGCTAATTCTAACATATTAAAAGAATATTAAATCAAAACAAAACATGGCACGTATTTCATCAGTGCATGAATACCATACTGTACGCAATGGAAATGCAGTATGCCACCACTGCTTGCATGAGTTTGCCAACGTGAGATTGTACATAGCACACTGTTGGCTGATGGAATGGAAGGCAACCAATCACAGCACTGTGTTCTGTATCCTGGGCACTGATTGGCTCAGTGAATGTAGCGTTGGTCTGTTTGCTCTCCCACACCATGCCCATATGTTCAGCATCTCCCCTTATCCACTTCACATCGAGTACCCATATAGAATTTTACATGTGGTTAAAATTACGTAGGTTTAAGAGTGTAGAAAGTGTTTAAGAGCATATGAAGTGTTTATAAGAGTGTAGGAAAGGCTCATAGAGTGGGAAAGGTTTACAGGCTTGCGGGAAGGGTTTATAAAGCCTAAAACTACATATATAATTAATAATACTTCACGCACTTTCACCTATCGTGGGGGTCTCTGGAACATGGAACATAACTTCCACTATAGGTGAGGAATCATTCTGTATGCAAATGGACTGTGGTTTTGTTTCAGGACTATTCCCTGTCACAAAGCAGGCTACAGATGGAGGCTCTTTTACTGACGAATTGCTAGCTGGCCATTCCTGAATTGAAAAAAATGTGAATCAGCATAGGAAGAGGTTTGGGTAACCCAAGGGGAAATTGTAACTTCCAATAAAAAGGAGCAATACAATTCTCTTTCTGTGTGACCTATAATACACAATGGTACTTACCAGGCTCTGCATATTTCTGTTTTTCTTTTTCCTTTGAACATACCTTTGTACACTTAGCTGCCAAACTTTTAAAGGAATTAAGAAATCAAATGAAAAGGAACTTTTGGCCGTGTATGTAGCTCAGGGGCGCAAGTGCCTGCCTGGCAAGAGCAAGGTCCTGAGTTTTATTCCCGATACCAAAAAAAAAAAAAAAAAAGGAACTTTTATCTGGAAAAAGTGATATTTACCATATGAAGGGAAAATTGTAGAATTTAGTGTTGCCACATTTGAATTCAAGAAAGAAATTTACTCCAAGCGAGAAGGTTGTAGAGATGTGTACTTAATATTACTTAGAAATAGGATAAGATGAAAATCATTGAGGAATACTTCAGGTTAAGCTCTGTTCACTAAAGAGACAAGGAAGGTTACAATAATTCATAAGGTCTTTAAGAGCTCTTTTGTGTGAGTCTGTGTGTGTGTATGTGTGTGTGTGTGTGTGTGTGTGTGTGTGTGTGCATGTGCACTCACGTATCTGTGTTCAGTAAAGATCAAACGATCATTGTTGTGGCTGATTTTAAAAATAATTTCATTTTCAGCATCTGGAATAACTGTATCCAGAAATACAAAGGTGTGGATACAGATGTATGGCTGTAGAGCAGTAAAATGAATTTCCAATAAGTTTCCTATCTCTGCCTCCTCATTCCACTCCACACTGAGGGAAACTGAGGCCTAGAGAATGTATCCCCAACACCATCTTCACTTTGAGAACAGGTGGTATATTCTCAAAATCCTGTGACCCTCTGTGTACTTTTTATTTCTCTATGTCTCTTTCTACCATCATGTCACAAGCTGTACAAAGGATGCTAATGTTCTTTTTACTTTCATATAGTTCCCAAACATTCAGTTTGTGAAAAGAATATTTTACTCCGATGAAGAAAATTGTTCTGTCACCCAGAAAAAAAGGTTCCTCCTTCTACAAAGAGATTTCCTTGCCAAAAACTAATTACTTAGCATAAAAATGCTTCACTTGTTTCATGCATTAGTAAAATCAATTCTCTCCACTATAATACTGCTCAGCTATTGTATCTGTCAGCGCTCTGGGTACGAAGCTGAAATCTAAAGCTGTGTTACCAGACACAAAGGTTTATAAAGCTTGGCCACATGTATTAATTTTAGGGTTGATTTTGCACTTTGTGAGTTCTCAAAGCACTGTGCTGCTCCTCTGTGCCCCTTCTGTAATCCAGCAGTTAGATAGGAGCCAGTGGGATGGGTGGGTCCCATAAGACTTACAGAAAGAAAACTGACATGAGATGCTTTTGTTCATTCTTTCAAAACATTATGAACACTTACCTTGTGTTAAGCATCAGTAGGTACCAGGAGTGGGGAGGTATGCGATTGCCAGTTTTAAAATAACTGAGAGTGTGTGTTGGCTAATGACTTAAAAATTAAGAATGGAAGACGCTTTAATGGAAGTTAAAACAGACAGGATGTTGTCAAAGGGAGAATAGGAAAAGCTGGCAGAACTGGCTTGAAGAGCAGATAAGAGTTAGTAAGGAAAAGCATTGTGTGTGTTTGTGTTTCTGTGTTCAGAGAGGTGTGAGAAAATTCATCATATTTAAATTCTAAAACCAGATGCTTAGAGAGGAAATCTGCAAACTCACGTCACATGTGAGACTTGTGGCTTAAAAATTGGCCTCAGTGGAATTGTTCCTCGTTGTTACAGAGCAAATCACCTCACCTAATAACACTTATCAAATAATTCAAGATAAATTTTCTCATTCAAGAAAATGAAATCCTTTTTAAAAACTAACCTATTAGATTAAACCATTGATTTTTGAGAATTTTCTTCAGAAATATATATCCAATCAGTTAAAATCCATTAAGCAGTGAGTGATATGAGCCCTTCCTGGAGGTGGAGAATATAGGAAAGATTAAGTTGTCACTAGCTCTTCAGAAAGTGCTTAGTCTACATAAGGAGATAAGGTTGTCACTCAATAACTAAGAATGTGCAGCAACATAATATTCAAACTGGAGAGAAAGCTGTGGAGTGTATGCTTTTTTACTCAAGCATTTTTCAGTTAAAAAAAAAATTCTTCTGATAAATCTCTTATTTTCAATTTAATATTTATTTACAGGCACACTTGGACCAATGGTCTGATTTTTCAATTAGGAAAGAAAAAGAGATCCAGCAATTTGCACCCACAACAAACACTTCTGATTTTATAATGAAGAATCCTAGTAATTACATTCACAGAAAATTGTATTAGATTACATTGCTTTGAGTAAGGTACATGCTTTCATTTCATACCTAACAGCCTCTTTTAAGATCATAAGCAAATTAAAAAACAGCAACCCAACAACCTCAATTCCCCCTATTAGGGAGCAAAAGCACATTCCAATGCAGCACCTAATTTTCCTTGCTAATTTTAATTAGTACAGTATGAGCTGGTTTGGGGCAGCTCTACCAGGAGTCTTGTCTGCAAAGAAACATATTTTTGTAGCCCTGTTCTCTTGGGATAAGAGAATTGGGGAAAATTGGCTAAAAGGGAATAGAGACATTTACTCATTTTAATGGAAGGTTTTTGAGATTCAATCAAATAAAGTCTGAGGAAATCAAAAGAGACTGGCTTTTTTTCCATTGAGAATTGCTGACAAGATTGAATGACAAGATAAAACTCAAGTTCAGCCTTCAGACAACACCTTTGGTTGAGTGTGTCGCTGCAATTGCAGACGCATGTCTGCTCCTGGCCCAGTGTACAGCTGAGAGGACCCTCTAGTACTCTTCTTTCTGCCTTTTTTTATGCCAGTTGCTGGCTAGAAGGTAGACTCCTTGACAGCAGGGATCGTGTGCGTCATACTCCTGGTGCCAACATCCGCTGCTCTGCTCTACCAACCGTATCACACGCCACAGTCAGAGCGTTCCTGTGGCAAAGGTGGTGCGAGGCCCATCTCCTGCCTTAGGTGATTATCGATCAGCGTCCTGTGTGAGGATTCCATGCCTGTGTCTGTTCCTTGGACTGCTTAGAATGCCAGACACTATATAGTCACAAATAGATCCAGGCTGCCTCTACTTTGCCTTCCTGCCTTGAAGTTTAGTCTAAATATAAATTATTGACTAAGTGTACTTCAGACATGCAGGGTTCACTGTCATTGTTTTTCTTACCTTGACTAATGGTCAACTCAAATATTTATCTTGACTGTTTCACACAGTTTGCAGCGTGAGGGAAACATGTTGAATATCTCCAACAATCTTCACAATTATTGACGAGCACTATGATTTGTCTCTGGTTTGAGTGTGTCTCCCAAGGGCATGAGTGTTGAAATTTAATCTTTATTAAAACATGTTAGGAGGGTGGAATCTCAATCCTGCTGTGGTATATAAAGGTGAAGCTTTTGAAAGATGACTAGAGTTAGATAAAATCATTAGGGTAGGACCTCCATGATTGAATCCTAATGGCTTCATAAGAACAGAGAGACCAAAAAGCACACACATGTTCTCCTTGGCTCCTTCCCTGCACCACTGTAGAACTCTGCCAACAAGAAGCCTATGACCAGATGTGGGAACTGGAACCCCCAGAACTATCAGCTAAATGAATTTTTGAAAAGCTTCTAGTGGTTGCATTTCCTTCCATGTGGCTGTATCAGTTCTATCTCTGTGTTGGTCTTCACATTGGTTTTTCCTCTTTTTAGAGGAATATAATCTTCCTGTCTCTTTTAAGCACACATATGATGGTTTGTATATAAGGCCCACTTAGATAATTCAGTAGAATGTTACAATATTTAGTCACATCTACCGAAATGTTATCATATCAGGATTACTCCATGGCTATATGATTAGCAGCCTGTTATGATTTGTGTCTAGATGTCCGCTCAAAGCCTCATACAGGCATGGGGTGGGCTTCTAGAGTTTTTGATTGATCCATGGTCCAATGCTGGGATGAGGAGTATGTGTGCTACACCCACCCTGGGGCAGGTAGCCTGCCTGCAGTGTAAGGGAGGATAAGAGGCTTGCTCTCTGCTGCTCCTCCCTTTTTGCCTGTGCTGCTTTTGCTGTCTTCCTCTGCCATGTGTCACTCTGCCTTGAAGCCACCTGAGTCTGAACTGAAAACTCCACAAACTGTGAGCTAAATAAACCTTTCCTTCCTTAATTATGGACATTAGATATTTCGTCTCAATAATGAGAGAATAGTAACTGAGACACGGCTACTATTAACCTATACAAATGGGTCTTGGGTGCAATATACAGTTCTGCATTTCTAACAATTCCCTACCTGAGGTTGCTTGTCTTTAGTTAATACTCTTTTCATCAAGTGACTAGATTGTAATTTTGTAATGTTCTACATGATGTTGCTCAAGCCAGAATTGTGTTCTCATTTTTATACAGTGTCACATATGAGCAAGGGACATGGCGGACAAAGTGCCATTTGCAGGAGGCAGCCAGCCAGGAATTAGATGGCTTTCTGGAAAGCAGCACTCTTTGAGAGGGCAAGGCTGGAGCCTTGCTTTCAGAGGTTGGATGGAGTATGATTCAGGAATCAAAGCTGGAGCTCTGTGGTATAGAGTGAGCAAGCAGGAACTCAGAGCGCACACGCGAGGCCTGGACACTAAAGTTATGTCAACAAGTCTACTACCAGGTTATTATAGTGGTTTACCTCTGTCTGCTGTCCACCATGCACAAGACTCCTGATGAAACTGTGAGCATATGTATGACTCTCAAACTGCCAACTGAATAGATTTGGAGGAGGACTCTGAATCTCCATTTTTAACAAGCAACTCAAATGATTCAAATGCAACTGGACAGAGAGCTCAGGAGGGTAAAAACATCAGAATCTACTGACTTACTTAGATATGGGTTAGACAAGGGAAGTCAGAGTGTTATTGCATGTTACCCAGAAAATAGGGCACCAGAAAGAAGGCAGCTTCATCTCGAGGGACTGGATGGGTCTAAGATTCTTAAACATCTGCAAGGAGCTATCAAGTATGGAAACAGTTCAGTATGTATAATGAGTGGTTTGTGAATGTTACATTAAATATATATGATATTCAATATGTTCACCACTACCAATGCATAGTTCAGCGCAGTGTACAAAATGGCAATGGCCACAAGTCATGAGCACTGTATTTCCAGATACCTGGTGTCTCAGATGCTGTGTTCCCTCAGACTTTGCTAAATAGTTCTCTGGTGTTGGCGTAGCTCACAGGCCAAACTATCCAGTCCAGCTAGACAAATTGTCATTAGATTCCCACACCACCTCACCAAACAGGGTGTGTGCAGTGCTACTGGAAACACTACTGATTTGCTCAAGCCCATGAGATGGGCAATGTTTTGATTCTTTAAGTGGCCCAGTGGTAAAATGTTTTAGGCTCCAATGACTTCAGGGCTGTTGTGGCTTCTTGATATACTCAACCAAAAGCCATGGGCTCTGGCATTACAAAATCCAATTGTGAAAAAAAAAATGTTAGATGATCTTTTAAGTAGCTCTGAGTCTTAAAACGATTTGGAGTTAAGGAATGAGTCAGTGTTGCTGGATGTGTACTAATAGGATGCCAGGGATCCAATAGGCCTTACTGGTGATCTAAATTTTGACTTTTTGTGAAAGATCTGAATCACCTCACTTTTTAAAAAATTTCCCAACACTTACTTATATTTCTTTTTTTTTTTTTTGTATTTCTTATTTTAAAGAGAAATAAAAATGATAGAAAACGTTAGAAACAACACAAAATGTCAAAAATCAACATGATAGGAATTCAACAATTATATTGCATATTGTCATCTTCAAAGTAGTTGTTCAGATTACCAGAAATAAGCATGTAAAATTGGTCAAAAAATTAAGCATTAACTGTTTCTTTCAATAAATCAATAGAAATTAGTAGCACAATTATCTTAGCTGTCTTGTCTATCTATATCTATATCTATATATCCTTTTCCCTTCTTTCTTTCTTTTCTCCTTTTGCTCATCACAGTTGTTCTTTCCTTTTGAGCAGTTTTTTTCCCTCTCAGACTATCTATTGTACCTTTCAGGTTTTATCTGCTCTTTCAAGTTCTTATACTAAGGAGACAATATGTTGTTTACATGTGTGGGTCTGATTTATTTCACTTATGAGCATGGTCTCTAGTTGCATCCACTTACCTATAAAAGCCTTGAGTTTATCTTTCTATATAGCTGAGTAATACTCCATTGTATAAAAATACCACATCTTTTTAATCCATTCCTCAGCTGATGGGCATTTGTGTAGTTTCCAAGACTGAGCTATTACAGATTGTTTATCATTATTTGCAGATGGAATTACACACTATATGGAAGACACTGAAAACTCCACCAAAAGACTCCTGGAATTAATAAACAAATTCAGTAGCATAGCTGGATACAAAGGCAACAGTCAAAAATTCATAGCATTTCTGTATACAAACAACACAACAATTCCTGTACACAGAAATTAGGGATACCACAGCTTTCACAATATCATCCCCTCAAAATGAAATATTTAGGAATCTGTCTAAAAAAGGAAGTAAAAGATCTATACAGTGAAAATTACAGTACTCTGAAAAAAGAGATAGATGATTTCAGAAAATGGAAAGGTATTCCTTGCTCAGGGATATGAAGAACTCACTTTTATTGTATGTTATCTCAATCATTAGTTTTCTTCCTTTCCTCATCTCCCAAATCAGGTCAAATTTACTGATTGCATACCTTCATGAAAATACATTATTCTATCAGCACTTAGCTCAGTTATCTTTATTGTACAACTACTTGAGTAATTATATCCTTTAACCAAGTTATAAGATCTTAAATGACAGAAATCATGTATCTTTTGACTACATTTTTATCCCTAGTACTAAGGACAACATTTGACATAAGATTTTTACTCAAAAAATAATTGAGTGAAATGTAAGAATAAAATGAACACAATTTTCAATGAATTGAAAACTTGTCCCTCGGATGTCACCCTCTTCTTTGTACACCCTTCTCTTCTTTTGCAGTTGTATAGGTGCTAGGAAAGCATTTGTCCATGAAAAGTACCCTGAAATAGAAGAATAATGGATGTAATTTTAAACTATGTTAAATACAGTACTTTTCCAATAGACAGTGAAGAAAGCAAATGTCCTTTTTTCCTCTCTTCTTGAAACACACAAAAGTTTTGTCAATTTATAATTATGCAAATCTTGATTTAAAAAAATAAATTTATGGAGTTCTTTAAGGTACTTGAAACATTGTCCAATATGGCATATTTTCTCTTGGCTGTTCTACACAGCATTATCTCTTCATTTCTTGAAGCTGAAGAAAACACCATTTAAAGCAACAACCATTGTAATGATTTTATTTTTTTGATGGTAATGATTTTAAAGCCAGAGAAACTATAAAATAAAAGCAAACACCACCAGCAAACACTACTAGCTAGGTTTTAAGATTAGCTCTCAGTTGTCTTTTTCCAGAGGAGTATGTCCAGTTCTATTCAAGCTGAATATTAGCAGTGGTCAGTGCTATCCCAACTGTAGCATAAGCTTTAGCAAGTGGTCTTTTGTTTGATATATAGATTTTTCAACTTTCCTTTCAAATTCATTCTTATTCTAGCAAATGTATGGCTAGAAATGCATTATTGGCTAGAAAATGCAACTGATCTTTTTGTGTGTATGTGCAGAACTGCAGATTGAACTCAGGACCTTGCGGTTGCCAGGAAGGCGCTTATTCCACTGAACTATATCCCCAGCCAGCAGCTGATCTTTTGAAGTTAAGAAAGACATTGTTAATTTTACTTGTACAAACTCAAAATTATTTAATATTAATACTGTCTTCTTAAGAATTACCCTTTAAAATTATCTTTTAATTTACTATTCACTAGTACCATTAGGTTCTAACATCGTCCTTGATGACACGCTGTAACTACTCCAGGTCTCAAGAACCCATTTACTTGAGTGCTACCAAGCATCATATCTACGTCACAAAGGAATTGTGTGTTTTCATTAACAAATGGAATATTTAAGTGTACTGTGTCCCTTAGGATAGCTCATTTATTTGCAGTTGCATTATTTACAGTTTAGCTTTTGAATGTCACTGAATGAAGCTGCAATTAGTGAGTTGTTCATTTTTGAGGTTTTTTTCCAAGTGAAAGGACTCAAAGAAAATTTAGTTGTTTACTTTTGAGAAGCTTTCTATATAGACTATGACCACCTCTGTCATGTCCTGCCTGCAGCAGCCTGAGTGATCTTCCAGAAAGAGAAGCATACGAATTTTATTATGTTAGAAAGCACAATGGAAAAGATGTATGTGTATTGTATAATCACAATGAATTTGACATTCCTCAAAAGAAAAGACTCATAGAAAGCCAGTGAGAAGATAATAGAAATGAAAATCCTTAAACAATAGATTCTTCCAAAAATTACTTTGTAAAATTATTTAGATACATGGAACATGAAAGTAAAATAAAGTTGATGAAAAGAGCTGGAAAGAACTATATCTTAATAGCCGTATCACATATGCTAATGATAACTTCATGTAAGCATAAAATACCTAACATTCATGCTTCTTAAATCAAAGAGGCTGCCATTGGTCATCTGTCTTGTACTTTGGGTCAGTACTGTGGTAGCCCTCGAAGGCAGAAGAGCCGTCCTTGTTCTTAAGGAGCATACCATGTAGAGTTCACACCTACTGCCACTGAGAAACTAGACATAAATGAGTTTTTCAGGTTTAAGGAACTGTTTCCTGATTTTTCTTCTCTTTGTATACTTTGCTCAAGGCACAATAAAATTCGATCAAAAACATTCTTATTTTACTACATCAAATTTCCATAAACAATTCAATGGTCTCAAGCTCTACAATCTAAGCAAAGTATTAAGTGCTCAATAGCATATAAGTGATATACAAGTAAATAAATAATGACCGAGGAAAATTTGAGGAGTTGACTAAAAGGAAATGTGGACATTTGGGATAATGTAATTTTTTTGCAAATAAAATCTTAAGATGAATGGAAAACACCTGTGACAAGTAATAGGGATGAGAGAAGAAGGTTTGAACCAGCCCAAAATGTTCCTGTTTTGTATGTGCAGAGGAGCATGCGGGTTTCTGAGAGTGTGAAACAGAAGGGAGTTGCAGGTTTTCCAAATCAGAAAGCTCATCCTGTGCCCAAGTTACTGAGAGTTGAAACTGAGAATAAAATGACTGGTCTGAGATGTTCAGGATTTAGGAGTTTTGGAAGGCTTGCTCTCTAAAGAGGGTGTGAAGGACTGATTGGCTTAATTTCTTCCACATTTGTTGTATTTTCATGCATTTCATATTAGGACAAAATGTTTCTAGGTCAGTTGTTTTCAAACATGAGTAATTTGGCAGTCCTCTTCTTTCCTGGGAGGATTTGGCAATGTTGGCAATGTCTGAAAGTGGTTTTGGTTGTTACCCCTGGGGTAAAGGGTTACTAGGGTCTAGTGAGCAGTGGTCAGGGAGGCAAGTAAATATCCTACAATGCACAGGCTGGGCACTCACCACAAACAATGAATTCATCCAAATATTAATTTTGATAAAGATAGGAAATCCTGTTTTAGATACGCCCTTTCTAAGTCTGTGGGCAACTCTACTTCACTCCTTTGTTCTCTGTTTTTTATGTAGTGTTTCTTCTGACTCACAAGACATCCAATTATTAGGCTTTGTGAACTCATTTTTGCTTAATCAGCGTTCTGGGATATTACAAAACTCTATCGCTCCTAGTGTCACTGTCAGAAGCATCACTCAAGACGTTTTGTTTGAATGACGCACAGGACTCAAGTCCTGAATAAACAAGGAGTGATTAAACCTTGAGCCCCAAAGAAATACTTTTGTAATAGCCCCTTATTATTATGACTCCCTGGCTGTTTTAACGCAAACGTATTTCTATAGAGACATATTTGGTTGCTATAACAACTCAGTGCACCTCTTGATGAGCTCCTCTTGCTTTAATGTTGCTTTTTTAAAAGTTAGGGTTGCTATGACAACAAAATGCCGTTTTATTTTCTGCAAAGCTTTTTCTTCCTGTAATTTTGTTTTTAAAATATGTATGGTGCACGCTTGCACATATGTGTAGTTTTACTCGCATGCCTTATTGAAGTATAATGTAGTGAAACCAAGATATGAAATCACTGGTAAAAGGTAGTAATTGACTTTATTCAGATGCATACTATTATTCCATAATTAGTTTTCATGTCAGATGAATTAAGATTAGAGTTGATTTTTCCGGCTTCAAATGATATAACTGCTTAGTGATAACCTTTATTTTATGATTTGTTTATTTGATCTTATATATTATAAGGTCTTATTTCCAAGATATTTATGCCTTGGTGGATTCACCTTTAGTGGAACATTTGCACTCTGAAATTGTGAAATACTGTGTCTTTAATGTGCTTGTAATTATAGATAAAGTCTGTTTTACAACAATGTTGATTATAGCCCCTTTCATGCCATAGATAATAAGATTCCAATTGGCACAAATTCTCTTGTTCAAATTTAGGAAAACAATAAAGCTGGATGTTAGGGCACCTTGGCTGCATTATTAATGCTTTCACAATTAGCTGTATGAACATCTGCCAACCACCAATCTCTCTAGAGCAGTGCAGCCCCGTAGAAATAAAATACAACCATAAAGAAAATTTAAAATTTTCTGGTAGCCAAGGAAAAAAATTAAAGCAGATGTAATTAATTTTAATAATATACTCCCTACCTCAGTATACTCAAATATTATCAGTTCAATATGTAATATTTTAAAATTATTAAAAAAATTATTTTTTGTTCTTTTTTATTAAATCTTGGAAATTTGGTAGATATTTTATGCTTAGAGCACATCTCACTTAGAGGAACCATGTCTGAAGTGCTCAGTAGCCATGTGTGACTAGGGCCAACATACTGAACGTGCTGAGCTTTAGGTCTCAGTCAAGTTTAGTGACAATAAGCCAGAGCACGGGGGCGGGAGAGGAAAATGCTACGGGGAGAGAGGAAAGGAGAGAATCAGGAAACAAAAAAGAATTACACAGATTCTTTTTAAGTCTTTTCCAGCTGTTACTTGCTATCATCCATAATTTCATTTTATTTTGTTATAATTAATGTTAGAGAAATAGGCATTCTGTATTATTTTTGTGTACCTAGTTCATGTTTATCTTCCCAATTTGTTGGAGAATTCCTGAGATGATTAAGTGCTCCCCATATATTTTTTTGAATGGATCAGTGTCTTAGTTACTTTTCTCTCTTTGCTGAGACAAAATACCCAACATCCGGAATTACGGAAGGAAAGGTTTATTTAGCTCACAGTCTGCTGAGGTTTCAGTCCATATTCGGCTGGCTCCAAAGCAGCATGGCACATGGCAGAGGGCAGCAGTTCATAGTGGCTGAAGACCGCAAAAACAGCTGGAGCCAAAAAGGTGGGGAGCAAGCTTCTCTTCCCCCCTTATATTCTATGCTGGCTGTCCGCCCACGCCCACACCATCTCAGTGCCTCCTCTTGCACAGGCTCAGGATGAATACCAAAAAACATCCTAGAGCAGGAAGCGCATGTCCTTTTCCCAGGATGTAGAACTACTGTGCCCCTTAGCCAAGCCTCTAGACTCCTCAAGTTGACATAGTGTATCAGCAATAACATGGTGAATCTCCTTTCCTGCCCAAATATGTGTGTGAATCTGAGACTAAACATCATTGCCAAGGGGAAAAAGTGCAATTGTTTGAAAGATCCCACTGTCTTTGAATATTTTAGAAATGTAGAGAGAAGAGTGGCTATGAACAGACACTGAGAGAATATCATCTGTGAGATTATTACTTTCTCTATATTGTTTTCCTTGCTCTCTGAAGATTTTTGTCTATAAGCAAGCAGGCAAAAGCACAGGAGGGCCTTAAATTGTTTGGGTTCCACATTACAGGCGATGTTTCCAGGATATCATCGATGTGTTCAGATCCTTTATCACGTTGCTGCGGCTTTGTGCTTTTCCTGCCTCTTCTCATTTGACAGAAGCCAAATCAAAGTGAGCCACATGACTCTTGCTTGCTCAGTGCGGGAAGCTTCTGTTTTTGTCTTAACCATGGTGTCATCTTTTATCACCATTATTTAAGAAATAGAGTGGCTGATTGGATGATTTCTAAAGCTAAGTCATTCTGCCTGGAAAGGAGAGATTGGGCTGATCTAATCTGATTTGCGAATAAGAGAACAATGTTACACCTTGAGTAGATTCCTCAACGGGGTTGCAGGTGGTAATCTGAGCTGTGAATTAAAATGTTTGACGCTGACATCTTTTACCTTACAAAACATTTCACCCAGCTTCCATCATTTCTCACAGTTTCTGTTTTTTTTTTTTTTAACATCTTTTCAGTATTACAGCATAATGCCTGGCATTTTATGTCTTGTGGCCCTTGTAAATTAGAATTATATTCAACACATTTCACTATCAGAATTTAAAATGAAAGGTGATTTTTGGAATCATTGTTACAGTCAGAATTCCACAGTGAATGATCATTTTGCATTAGCCTGAGGGGTTTGCTCAACACAAATATTGGGACATACTAGTGATGAAAACAACGTTCAGTCTCTATGATCCTATCACTGCTGTCTATGCTGACAAATGGAACTATTACTACCTCAGGGGAGTCTGTTTACATGGAACACCGTGTAGTTTCGCTTAGAACTGAAATAAAGGATGTGGAAGCTCTTCAGGTTATTCACTACATCCCTCTGTTTACCTTAGACTACATGAACTACTCTTTTTTTTTGTCCTGTGTCACTTTTGATGTATTTTTTCTGGTCTATGTTTATTTATTTAGAAAATAGGAAAGAATAACTGAGTTAGCCTTTCTAGACATAATTATTTGGCTTAAGTTTGAGAGAGAGTAACTAAACTTATAACAATGTACAGTATTTTTTTCTACCACCTATAATTTTAGAACATGTTCTGTTGTGCAAAAAAAAAAAAAAAAAAGCCTTAAAGGCTACCTTTAACCCTTCAGCTACAGATCTGAGAGGTGTAATCATTAGACTATAAGCACACTAGACACATGAAATTTTAGAGATGGATAGCATTTCAAATCAACTTGCTGAGCTATTTTTAAACCTTTTTTTGGCAAGATCCTTACTCAAAAGGATGTATATTCCCAAGCCTCAGAATATAAAGTACAGATTAAAAAGCCAAGGAAGAAGGGAGTGAAGTAAAGATGAGAAATTGCCACCTTTCCCTGGAATACCCATAGTTCCACTGGAAAGCAACAGATTGACTTTCACCACATGGATTCGCAAATTAGATATGAAGAGTTAAGGCCTTTGTTGAAGGTCAGACAGACAGTCCAGAAAGTGTTAATCATTTCCATTCATTCAGTCCACAGATACGTGAGTGTCCATTATGTGCCTAACTAATCTTTAGAATACTGGAGGTCTTGAGGTCTAGTGGTGACCAGAGAGAAGTCCCATGCTCCTTATTTCCAGCATAGGAGTAGAAACCATGCGCTAGCAAATACCCTTCAGAGTCAATTTCGGATTAGGTCCAGGTAATGTGATGACACACAGTAATTTGAGAAGGGGCTGAGGTCAGATAATGTTTTTGGAGGAGGTGGCATGAATTCATCTGTACCCGCCAACCCTTTCTGTCTGCGTGTTAGCTGTCCTCAATGTAAGAAGTCTGTCATGTCAGGATGATTCAGTGGAAAGGACATTGGATTCAGAACCTCAAGATCTATGTATTAATCCAGTTCTATCCCCCTAATGAAAAATGGGAGCCCTCAGAGTTTTGTTTGGTTTTGATTTGGTTTGGTTTGGTTTGGTTTTTTGTTTTGATTTGAGACAGGGTCTCGCTATGTATTTCAGGCTGGCTTTGAACTCACTATGTAGCACAGACTGACCTCAAATACCCAGTGATCCTCCTGCCTCATGCTCCTGCGTGCTGATATTAGAGGCATTCACCACCGTGTCCGGTGAGAGCCCTCAGTATTAAAGAAGATCCGGTCCCTGCTTATTTCTCAGCCTCTTAATTACCCTCCAGCCTGCTACCATGTCACTTGTCTCTGCGTTCCTTTCACTAACACTTAGTTGTTTTAATTTTTCAAGGTATTCCAAGCCTTCACATGGGCTGTGGCTCTTTCAACCTAGAATAATTCCCTTCCAAGTTCCTATTTTTCATTCATATATCTTAAACCACTACTTCCTTTGTGAAAATTTCTCTGATTCCTTCCTACCGAGAGGGGTAGTTTTTATTTTGTCTAGTTTTTCAACCATTTTGAAATGGTTTTAAAATGGTTTAAAAAGTTGTATTTTCATCATTTAAAATATTTCATCCCATGTATTACAGCAAATCACGAGTAATTGTCTATGTGTTTTTTAATTCCTCCCTTTGACCATGACCTGTTAGGGGCCAAATTGTGTCTGATTTAAAACCAGAACAGGGTGCTTGCTCGCAAAGATCACAGAGGCAGAAGACTGGTCTGGGTTTGCCTTTCATGGAGAAAGTTTTAACAATTTCTGACTAAATGATAAACTGATCCATTATTGACTGAATTCAGTATTTCTTGTATCTCTTCCTGTCTTTTCATTTTAAAAGTATTTTCTGCACTTTGCCCTTCTCCACCTACAGATTGCTTGGATAAGTAACAACTGCATAAAGATAGACTAAATGCTGAGGATATTTTAAATGCAAACCTAGTAATCAAACTGTTACTCAGAGCTTTTATAAATTGCTGGTCTAAAGATTTGTTATACAAGCATCATAATTTTAGTGGTCTTTTGTAATAGAAATACATGAGACATGTGTTTATTATATGTTTTTTTTAAATTCTGGCCAATACAACAGTGAATGTTTCAAGTGAAGAAAGTAATTATTCCTAGTTACGCCTTGTAAAGAACTTCACACTTATGTTCTGCTATAAGGTTAGCTGAAGTGTTCAACTAGTGCCACAGTAGCACAAAGAAAGGATAAATCAGATGTAGGCAAATGTATAAATCAAAGTATATCTGGAATCTTCTTTAAAGAAAAGTGAGTCAGTCTTTAAACAGCAAGCTAAATTTTGGTAAAGCACATTCTTCTGCCATCATTTCTTCAGCCTTTAAACAGCAAGCTTTATTTTGGTGAAGCACATTCTTCTGCAATCATTTCTTCAATGAATGAATCTAAGTAGTTTCTTCCTGCATGTGTTTCTAGGGAAATAATTATTTGTAAAACGAGATCCTCTGTTCACAAGACATTGATCTGAAGAGTGTGGTTGTGACTAAATTACAGTAGCTTAACTGCAAATTGGTAGGAAGAGGTAAGTTACACATGTTAGTGGGTTGTTAATTTTCTTGGTTTCTGCTCCTTGCTTTGATATACCTGAATTAGCCTAAATTACTCTAGGAGACTCAGTCCTACTGCTATACAAGAACCATGGTAGAAATCTTATTTCTTTTTGTGTTTTGTTGATGAAAAGTTCAGTAATCCTGAAAGTGATCTGAAACCAGTTTTGCCACAGGCACCCTTTATAGGAAAATTTATCTTTAAATATGCATATTTTTAGTAGGCTCCCAATGAGATGTTCAGTTATAGGAGCTTGTGCTGCACTAATTTGTGCTTATAGTTAATTGCAATGGTACATGAGAAAGGAGGTAGCTCATTATCTATTGTCCTTAGGACCTTTGATCTAAAATAGTTTCTGGGCAAACCTTTTCTCTAAGTGCCAGAGAGCAAATGTTTCTGAATTTGATAGCTAAAAGGCGGAATGGAAGACGTGATATAGTTACTTATGAAGCAAGAGGGGAAAACCACCGCCTTGCCCTGCTGGCTGGAGTAGTTAGTGTCTCTCACAACGTTGCCTAGTTGATGACAGCTTCCACATCCGTCTCACTCTTTTGTGCTGTCCCAACCCACTGGTCACCCTCTCTGTGTCCTTTGTGTGAGTCATATTCTCAATGCAGTCAGCAGGATCTGCCACAATGGCGTTGAGCCAGTTGGATCCCTGCCCCTGCCCATGGGCAAAAGGAAAACAAGAGCTAAATGTCTAATATCCCTTGTTGAAATCGGTAGCAATATTGTTTGTTACCAAAAGCAGTATCAGGTTCTGGGGTCCTGGAACTCCTTTTGGAGATTCATTCTAGTTCCTTCTGTCTTGAACAAAAAATTGGTCAAGAAAAGTATAACAGGTAGTGAGGTGTTTTGTTCATTAAAGGTATGAAAAGAATCATCCCCTGCAGGGCAAGTGGGAGCCCATTAAAAGTAGGGGGAAAGTACACTCTACAGGGTGAGATTGGCCCACTGGGAAAGAGAGCACGGTGCCCAAGAGCTCAGTGGTGGCTGATTTTGTACGTCCCACACCTCAGGCTAATATCAGGTCTAGACCTATCAAAAACCTGCTCAAATTCTCACAAGAAGAGTTGAAGATAAGAGTCTCTGGTTCCAACTGTAGGGCTTTGGGAACATTCTATGCATGTGTCCTGGCACTCTGTGAAGGACAGGTCATGCCCACTTCCCTCAGTCAATTTGCTACACCTAATCTCCTGCCTCACTATTAAAAGTGTGGTGCTGTTGGTATTTTGGTCCATTATTTTTATTGGGGATCGTAAGAGGGTAAACATTTCTAAGTCCAAATAATTAATATAAGGAAAGAAAAACTTTAGAATCAACTCATTTGTATAATTATTAGCTATCTCTATTGTTTCTGTTGCAAGTATTCTGCTTTTAAGCTATTATTGATTTTACTTCCTTTCAAAACTATGGTTTTGTAGAGAGAAGGAAAGAATAAATTTGAACAACATTTTTCAAATCCTTGCCTGAGAACGAGTTTTTATTTTGGGTTTTTTAAAACTCACCTTATGCTCTCTTTGGTACCCATTAAATACTAGTTGCATTCACATTTTAATGCCAGATTTTGGGTGATTTGTCCTCAATATTGTGAAATTCATGAAGCATTGAAAAGTCTCATTCTTTTGCATGCTGATTATTTTCTGTTTTTCTCTTGCACAAATAGTGGTTACATTTTTGTAGTGGAAAGGCATCCAGTTGAAAGTATAAAAGGTTAAACCTTCATCTAGACAGCTTAAATCTGAGACAACAGACACAGAATACTTCACAGAATCTATCAGGGAAAGGGACCCTCATTCTGGCTGTTTTGGTCAGTATTGTCTAAGCCCACAATAAACCTGAATTTGGCCATGGTTCAGAAACTGATATTTGCAGGTCACATATATTAATCCTGAGCATTCAAGTGATGCACAGCAAAATACAATGACTTAAAGTAAGAAAAATGTGGAGCGTGGGGAGGGAAAGCCATCGCAAGAGCCCAGAGCTACGTCCCAAGGAAAATGGTCATTATCGTCATCACTGTCATAGCAGGTACTATTTTCACATAATCTATACTAGTTTCTATTCTTGCAGGTGTTAACTCATGTTAGTATTAAAAACTATGAAGACATTCTCTCAGATGTCCTACTTCACAGATAAAAGAACTGAAGCATAGTGTTTGAATTTATGGGTAAATAGAGCTTTAGATTTAGGTTCATAGAGACCCCTTGGATGTTTTGAGCAGGGAGTGGCATTGTCTGACTTGCATTTCAAATCACGTAGGTATTTAAGATCATATGGGAAATGAGAGGGAATTTAAAAAACAAAGATTAGAAGTGCTAAGAACCCCAGGGGAAGTAGTGAGGGGAAAGAGAAAGGAGGATTGATTTGATAAATAATTTGTGTAAATAGACAAAATTGGATAATTGGGTTTGAGCGAGAAGGAGGAGTCAGAGGTTAATGTCCCAATGGATTAAATGTGCACAGCACAGTGAGCGGGCACAGGAAAGTGTGCAGGTTTAGGAATTCCTGGTTTACGCCCTCAAATCAGTGTGCGCAGACTGCCCTGGAGGGCAGGTGGTATTTGCCCGCTCTTGCAGTGTTCTGAAGACAGGCTAGGGGGAAATCCTCTGAAAGAAAATCGGGAGACTTTACCTTGAAGAGTTTTTGCCAAATAACGAAGAGAAAATAAGACATGTAACTAAGACCCAATCAAATCAATCAAGCCAAACTCTCTCGGTGTGATGCCCATGTAGGGGCCAGCCTGGGTTTGCCCTTCACAGAGACAGTTTCCCAGGGCTCTCACGTTAATTAGGGAATTTGTGTTTTCCACAGATGATTGCATTATCATCTCAGGCAGGACAGCTAAACTCCTCTGAGCAAAGGAGAAAGAAAAGCATTTACATACTATCTTCAATCAAGCTTCAAAGGAGCCAAGAGATAACGGGTAATTTGCCGTTTGCTATCAGGCCCACCCTAAAGCACACTGATAGATAAGTGCAAATGGGTAATTTCTAGGCCATTGTTGGTGAGGTTTCCAAGAAGAATAAGAGAAGAAACAAATTGTCTAGTCAGATAATGCTAGAGAGGTTATCCTTTGTCTCTGCCTTCCCCTGTGAGTTCTGTCTGCAGTGGTTTCTTAGAAAGTTTCTCTTGACCTGGACTTTACATCCAAACTCCCTAACTGCTCAAACCTTTCATAGCTCCTACAAGTAAACAAACTCACAGAGTATTTATTAGCATGGTTATTGCATAGATGCCATTTTCCCCTTTAGCTTCAACAGACAATACCACATTTCGTTGTACTCAAGTAAATCATACAGTTGAGGATAACTTGAAGAATTGGTAAATTGGGATCCCAAATTTTAGCACAAGCTGACATTATAAATACTTTACAAATGTCTATAGAATAGAACTAAAGATTTTAGAATGTCTTCAGATAGTAACATCCATAACAGTTTTTGAATATAAAACTAAAAATAAAGTTAAAATTTTTAGGGAATTTTAGTTATCTGCTGAATCTAGAAACTAAAGGCACAAAATCAAAGACCAAGATAGGGAAACAGACCCAGATTTCTTCGGCCAGTATCATTACGGGTTAAAGATAGGAATCCACTGTAACTTCCAAGCCCAAGCCCACTCTCTTAATCATTACATTTACCTCCTACTTTTCTTTGATATTGGCAGAAAGTACACCATATGTGATTCATGACATTGGCTCGCTGCCTTCTGATGCATCACTGGCTATTCCACAAGGGGCAGTCAACTGTTACCAGATTGGTTGCACCTTCAGGTGAATGACTCTGTCTGCACTGGCCAGCAAAGATCAAAGATCAGGGAGCTTTAAAATACAAAGGAACAATGCTCAAACTTCTGAGTCTCTAGACACTTGTACTCTTAAAAAATATTTTTTGAAGACCTCAGAATCTTTTGGTTTTATAGTTCTCACTTTGTAGAACACCTTTGTTTATGTCTATGTTATATATCTTACTTTCATCCAATAACATACCTTTTCTTAGTGCATGTTTCAAGGTGGCAGTTAAAGATTTGAGAGACTTTTAAATTATTTAGCCAAAAAGATGTAAATACCAGCCACTTTAGCCATATTGTTTATATTGCTGAGTGTCAGTGCCTATATATATATATTTCCCCTCAGACATATAATCTTCTCTTTGCAACAAAAGAAAACCCAAAACTCCCCTTAAAAAGGCAACTGACTAAGAATACTGTCAGCCTCAGTCTCTTCTAGAATCTGATCAATTTTATATCTGCCCCAGAACACTGTCAGTTTGATATGCTGCTGTGACTATTCTCTGACTTTCCGATTTGATTGGATTTTGAAGAGACACCAATGAATAATTCTCACCTTTGGAAATTTTTGTCTGAAATTTTATTGTGTTTGCAAATCCAATACATAAAAAGCATAATGTATCAAAACCAGGTGGACTTGTCCCAGGAATAGAAAGATGTCTTAGCATTCAAAAACCAGCCATTGTAATTCAGCACCTTAACAGAATGAAAAAGAATACCATGTTGTCATCTCAAGAATATCAAGGAAGCAAAAGAATTTGATAAAAATCCAACATCCATACATGTCTGAAAATAAAACCCAAAACTTTCAGCAGATTAAAAACAGGGTAATTTGATTTTATTAGTTCCCTTGGGCTGCTATGACAAAATACCACAGACTGGGTAGCTTAAATAACAGAAATTTATTTTCTTACAGTTCATAAGTCTTGAAGTCCAAAATGAATGTGCAATGAGGTGGGTTTCAGGTGAGGCATCTCTTCCCAGCTTGCAGATGGCCACCTTCTCCCTGTACCCTTCCATGGGCCTTGTCCTTCTAACAGAGCACTCTCCAGTATCTCTTCCTTTACCTATAAGGAGTTAGTATTATTGGATTGGAGCCTACTGTGATGACTTCATTTACCCTTAATTATCCTGTAGAAGCCATGTCCCCAAATACAGGCATTTTGATGATTAGATCTTTAGCTTTTTTATTCTTCTTAAGATTTTGATAAACCTATTTCTCTTTTTGCATTCCGTTTATTGGAAAAATAGACCTGTACTTTAACTGAATTTCATTAGTAAGCACAGATTTACTTCAATTTGGATTCTTGATTCTATCCCTTACATAAGAACTACAATTGAAGGTGACTGAGGGTTTGAAATGTGATTTACCTGATTAGCCTTGCTCCCTGATATTCCTTCTCATTTCTACTCTCTGCTGGATGAATTTGCTTATTTTTCAAATATTTGACAGATAACAAAGATGAGGCCATTTCAAAGTGTAAGTTAGTACTTTCAAGTTAATGTACACCCTCATAGAAAATATTTTTAAGATATCAAAGGTATACACACCATGCCCCACTTTGACATACACTATATCCTATCAACTTGAAAATCAGAATATGGTCTGTTTCCATGATTCACGTCTTTTCTCAACAGCTGGAATCAATGGCAAAGAGGAAACTTGAGGCCTGGTTCCTGAGTCTTCAGGGAATATAGATTCTTCTGCCACAGGGTCCTTACCTTCCCCGAGAAACTATTCTACCTAGAATTCTTAGGTAGCAGTGGATTCTGATCCAACAGGAAATACATTATACCCATAGTGGTTTCTAGATTTCTCCAAGTAAAAGACAATAGAAAGTCTCTGGTAATTATTTGAGGAGAATTGGCCGATTCAACTTTCTATGAGAGATCCAGGAAACCTGTACTGGAATTACTTGTCTGTTATATCCATATCATCAATTGAACATGGTCATGGAAATGAAATGATTTTTGTATATGAAATAAATAAGTAAACTCTAACTTAAGATATTAGTAATATCTAATAGTTCAAGTTAAGGATTGTTCGCTAAGAGATATAGTATCCTTCCCAGAGATTTACATGGAAAAACTGATTATAATTGTCAAATGGTGTCAGCAAGGACAATGTTTGCAGCTATCTAAATTCTACAACAAAACCAATCAAATCTTTCTGAGGTTGTTATTGCTTTGTCCTGTACTTCTCTGAATTGCAAGAGTTCAATATAATTTATTATCATATTTTGCTCATATAACTCAAATTCTATTTGAAAATAGAAAATAAAAATTTTCCTTCAAAGTAAAACTAACCTATGAGATAAAGGCTGAGTTGCATGACAACCTCTGTAAATGACAAGGACAATTTATCAATTTTCTCTTATTTAAATACAGCACAGCAAATCAGTAGAAACCATTTTACTGCCTGTTTCATGTGAGTCTGAAGTAGGGACACATGTCTCCCTGCTTCAGAGATTCAAAGTATCACATTCATGTTTATTTATTACAGATTCCACATAAAAGCTACTTGATGCTAGAAAAAAATAGTCTTTTTAAATATAGTATAGATGATGCAATTTCAGATTTAGATGCAAGCTTTTAGTAACTGAGTACCTGGAATGGCAACCTAACTAACATAGTTTATAAAACTTTTCATTTTTTATGATAGAGCCCTAGTTATTTAGAAAGAAGAAACTCCATGGAATTGCTTAGGGAACTATGACATCCTTTATACCACCAGACAAAGGCCAAAAGAGTACACAAATGGAGACATTTGTTTAGCAGTTTGTCTTGGTTACTTTTCTTTCGTTGCTGAGACAAAACACCCCACGCCCAAAATGAAGAAAGGAAAGGTTTATTTAGCTTACAGTGTGTGGAAGTTTCAGTCCATACTTGGCTGCTTCAGAGGCAGAGTGGCACATGCCAGAGGGCAAACTTCATGGCAGCAGATCACAGCAAAAACAACCAGAGCAAAAGGGAGGAATGGCTGCAAGCAGCCTCTTTTCTTTCCTTACATTGTAAACAGCCTACCCACGCCCAGGGGACGTGTAGCTCTCACACAATCTCCATGCCTTCCTTTTCCACAGGCTCAGGATGTATACAAAGTAAGCACTCTGGCTTCCTGCTGAATAGTTCAGTTAAACCTCCAGATTCCCCAAGTTGACACAATGTGTCAACCATAACAGAGTTGCTTACGTTTAAGTTCAGACTCACATGCACATTGCTCCCTCATTTCTACTCACCATGTACGTCTTCCCTCTGAGGACTTCACCAGCATCTTTGTGTCCCAGAAATTGGTGACCACTCTGACAGTTAGTTCTGCTGGTTTGTTTTGCTTTGCTTCCCTGGGAAAATAGTACAAGAGTTACTGTAAAATTTATATTGTTTTATGCCTTGTTTTCACTTACTGTCTGAAAAATATATCCTGGACATATTTCCCAAACCACAGGCCCAATAGATAATCAGTGATCTAGAAATTCTTAAAAGTAACATGGCAAATCAATTATGCACTCCTATTTTTCCCTACTCCAGCACAGAATGGCAGACAGGCTTTCCTTACTAAGCCAAACTTCTGATGGCTATATTAGAGCATTTAGCTTCTTTTTAAATTTGTTGTATACCTGTGGGTCCACTCTGTCATGAGAGAATCACAATCATGGAAACTGAAGAAAGGGAGCCCAGAGGCTGGCAGTTATGATGGATGCACACCGGTTTGCTAGACACATTCCTCACATGAAGTGGTTCAGATGGAAGTGTTCTTTGATGATTTGTGGTATGAGAATAGGCTCTATTTTCTGCCAAATGTCATTAAAGTTACAGAGTAAGAAAGAAGCTCAGTTAAGTATTCTGTTCTGGGGATGTTTCCATTTATTTTATTTATTTATTTGTTATTGTTCTTGGCATCTATAATAGGACCCACCTTCATATAATGAATATCACTGTTTTAACTCCGAAGCTGCTTATCATCCACTTCTTTCACATCACTGCTTCAAATATTTCCATTTGATATAATCTTTCACGTCTTTTTTTTTCTTAGCAGAATGTTCTTACAGTCTCCAGTTATTACCCTTTCTCTGGAAGAATGCTATGTACCAGTACCTTTTTCACATGGGATTTGGAGCACAGTTGTGAGCCCCAAGATGTTCTTTGCAGCAGGACTTATACAGGTTAATAATTATAAAATATTGAATAAGAGACATGGTTAATTTAGGGTGTGTCCTCACAACCAACTATTATGCAACCTTTAAAATTTCTGAGCATGGAAAAAATGCTCAAATGATGTTACATTAAAATCAGGATCCTCAGTAGTATATAAAACACAATTTTGGTAGTGATAAAATATATGTACATATATAGAAGAGAAGACTGAATTACATTGCTAAAATGAAAATAGTGAGTATTTTATTCACCATTTTCAATTCGCTGAAAACAAATACATATTTCTTTTCTCATGTGTTGATCGCCATATGGTTTTCCAGGTGAGATGTTGTGTACACAGAGTGCACTGAATGATAATTCCCCTTTCACTTTGTCATTATTCCAATTAAAGAAGCCAAGACTTGAATAAGGCATTTCATATTTTGGATTAAACATAGAGGATGTATTTGGAATCAGGCCCTCTATTGCTTTGAAGCATCATTCTCTTATTATATACTCCATTCCACAGATCAGTCATTCTCCATTGTGTTACTAGGCAAGGGAGAGCATTCTTTAATTAGATCCTCCAGGGGCTATCATAGATACTGTAGAAATGAGAGTATAGTAAAATGTTTAAGGGGGAACTCCTTTACACATATGTAGATTTGAAGCTAGGCATGGGGGTGCACATCTATAATTTCAGTATTCAGGAGGCTGAGGCAGGTGGACTGTCAGTTCAAGGCTAGCCTGAACTATCCAGCACCACCTGTCTCAAAAAAACCATGAATGTGAATTAGAATAGTTATCATAAAAAAGACAGACAATAACAAATTATGACAAGGATTGGAAAAAAAACATATGTTGGTGGAATTATGAGAAAGTAAGGCCATTTTGGGGACAAGTTTGATGTTTCTTAAAACATGGAATGTAAATTCACTGTATCACCCAACAGTCCTTTAAGGGATCTGTCTGAAGGCAATGAGAACGTAAGTCAACACTTGTATAAGAATGTTCACAGCAGCATTATTCACAGGGATCAAATACTGGAAATAAATGTGTAAATAGAATGTGGCGTATTCAGCCAGTGAACTGTATAACTTGACAGTCAAGCCTAAAGATTTACTCATACATGCAACAATATCAGTGGCCCTCAGTAACATGATGCGAAGAACAATTGGCCAGATGGAAAAGATTACAAATTGAATAGTTACATTTATATAAAATGTCTGGAAAAAATGAATTTATAAACAGACTATAGTGGCTTCCTGAGATCTGCAGTGGAGAGTCATGGAAATTGACGGGAGAGATTTCTACACTGATGGAAATGTTCTGCAGTTGAATTTTGTGATGGCTGCATGCTTAAAATTGGTGAATGTTTTTTTTTTTTGAGACAGGATCTCACATGCAGTGCAGGCTGGCCTTGAGCCACTTGGTAGCCCACGCTGGTCTCGAACTCATAACACTCCTTCTGCCTCAGTCTCCCGAGTGATGGGATAACAGGTGTGCGCCACCATGTCCATCCAAAACTGGTGAATTTTATGTGATGTATACATGTCAGTAAAATTACCAAGAATTTTTTTTTAAATATATGTGGTGTAGTTCTTTACTTACTATAACCAAACGTACCTCTAGGAGACTCACCCCTGAACAGAAGGTCATAGTCAATGAGAGACGAAGTTACACCTGCTTTTTTGCCAGACCAACGTCAACTTATATCCCCTTCTCCTCATCTGAATCTTCGTCAAATTTGTCTTTCACTCTGTCTTGTGATCTGTTTTCTTTAAAAATTCATTAAGAACCTGCTTAATACTAATAGTCGTATTATTTACCTTTCTGTGCAACAGGATTGCTAAAGTCAAATACTATTTTTTGTCTTCATGTTGCAGGCATTTTGCATGATTAAGGTTGTCCCAGAGGATAGGAAGTGAACACTTTCTTTCAGTAATTGATAGAAATCTTCACCAAGAGTACGGGAATGCCTGCTCACTACTTGTCATTCGTTTCACAAAGCAGTAGAGGGGCTGGGGATATAGCTCAGTGGAATAAGCGCCTGCCTAGCAAGCACAGGGTCCTGAGTTCGATACCCAGTACCACAAAAAAAAAAAAAAGCAGTAGAAATCCCTGTGAAAATTAGGTGACTGCTATTCACTCATTCTTGAGGGAGACTTTACAATTAAAAATAACTTGACATTGGCCATGAAGAATGAAATGTGTAATTCTGATTTAGAAAACATATTTATCATTCTGGGACTGAGAGTGCCTTATCACAGATCCTGCTCCTTAGCATTAACAATATGCCAATATTGTTTTACAAATCCTACCTGCATGTTGCTTGCAAACCATATTTCAAGCAATGGCTGCAAACTCTTTTACGAACTAAGTGGTACATTTCCCCTTGAATTTCTGTTTCTTTTCACTTTTCATTTCTATCCCAGCAATCCACAGACACCTAGAAATAATAATGAGCAGTACATAACGAAAAACTTGCGTTTCTTCTGCTTTGTAATATTTGTATAACAGTAGTCTAGTCCCCTTCCCGGCTAGTTTTAACACTGTGTACTTTGTCAGTTCCTTCGTTCTGCATTATTTATGACCAGTTCAGCTAAACTTGAAATGTTAGTCAGCTTTCTGTTACTGTAACAAATCCTAGAGATAAATCACCTTAGAAAGAACAAAGGCTTATTTTGCCTCCCAGTTTGGGGGATTTCAGTCCATAACTGATTGACCCTTTCCCTACAGCCCTGTAGCTCCACATCATGGCAGGACTACAGGGCAAAACCAAACCATTTACCTCATAGCCAGCAACAGGAGACAAAGAGGAAGGCGCCAGGGACCCACTGTCCCCATCAAAGGCAAAACTCAGTGACTCACTAGGCCTCCCACTGGGCCCCATCTCTTAACAGTTCCACAGCTTCTCAATAGCATCTCTACAGGGAACAAGTCTTCAGCACATGGCCCTTTGGGGAGCATTTAAGATCCAAACCATAGCAAGTATAGTTTTTCAATCCTGGAGACTGAAAAACCGGTCAGAGTTAGTATAGCTCTTGGGAAATTTTGTTAGGGGTGTATCTCTACCAGTTTTTTTTCATGTGCACATAACTACACAAGGCTTCTCTTTTTTGTAATTCCAAGCCACTTGGGTTCTGTGCACCTAAGTAGTGTTCAATTTTCCCCCCGTTCTTTATTGGTTCACTCCTTCACCGAACCAGGCAACGTTTATTGAAAACCCACCTTAATGCAAAGTTCCGAGGGTACAGAAGTGCAGACATGGTCTCTGCCTCACGGGTTTCACCACCACATCAATGAAAACAAAAGTGCTATCCCAGTGGAAAAGAAGCGAAGAGGGCACTTACTAGTGTGGGCAAGGACTCTGGATGACTTACTGAGTGACATTCCATTAAGTGGAGACAAAATTAACCATGTGGAGAAGGTATACAATAATGTGATGAGCAAAGAGAAAAACTTGTGTGAAGTTATAGATACTCCAAAGAACACAGTGGCTCTAGGTAAATTGAAATGACTCAGTTTACTGGGAAATGGGATTAATGGTAAGAAGTAACCTAGGAGAAAACTTGTGCGCATTTTGTAAATTCTGTTCTTTGACTTACCTTCAAAGTGTGTGCAGGCTGCTTAACAGAGTACAAAACTGTAATATGTGCTCTGTGTTCCTTCAGTGTCAGAGGTAAGAGACCATGTGACATCTCTTCTGATTGAAGTCTAAAGAAACTCTCCAGGTTAACTTTCTACATCTTCGTGGAATTATTGAGCCTAATAGTTTACAGCCTAGACGGATAGATTCTTATGAATGTTTTGATATGTTTACTGATGATGGGAAACATTTGTTCGTTTTGCTCTTGGCTGGAAATGTTAGGATATGATAATTGCAAGTAGAAGGCAGGAGGTCTTGGTGTGTGAGAGCTCAGCTTTTGAAGTTAAACCAATACATTTCCTGCTTTCTATCTGCAGTGTGAAGCTAAGGATAGTATATGACTCAGACTTGGAGGACCTGGATGTGCTCAGCAGAGTAATATTACCTAGAAAGACTTTGTGAAAAGGTACCAGGAAGTCACTATCCTCCCATTCATCGTCTTATTTTCAGTAGTAAATTAGCATGATGTGTTTTCTCTCAAAATTGAGATAAATGGCATATATTTTTACCATTTATATTTCTCTGTCTTTAAATTTTTCCTATTTCTTTTTCCACTTAACATAAATAGACTATGCTGATCGATGCCTCTGTAAACAAAAGCCTTTAAGTTTTTCACAATTGAGAGTTAGTGAGTCACACAATCATTTTCCTGGGTAACAACCAGCACTTTTCTTAATGAAACAGAAACAAATACAAATGAACATAATTTAATATATATGTCACTTTGCATAATTTATTACCTAGTGTGGGTCTTGGACTAAAGAGTGTGGAAGTGCTCGCTCTGAAACACGGAAGAGCAGGTGTTATGTGTTTCTTCTACTTGCCCTGGAATCACAGATTGCTGTAAATTTAAATAAAACCTAGAAAATGGAAAAAATGGAGAACAGGTTGGTCATAAACAGTAACCCACATGACTTTAAAGGATGTAGAGGTTGTTTTGTATATAATGGGAAAAAATGTCATTCAAGCATTCTGTCTACAGTAAACTCAGGAACTACTTAAACTTGGATTTATGTAAAGAGGAATTAGAACAACAGGCAGCTAAGGGGTTTTCTTAGTACTTTAGTGAGTATATGCACATACGTACCTATCATAACCAAGTATAGATGGCTTTAGATGTGTGAAATCTCCGAAAACAATCCTTTTGTTTTTTCTTCTGCTGCTCTTACATTATTATCTTGTCAAATTGTTTATTTGGAACAGCCAGGGTAATCCTATCTGTTCTCCCCTACTGAGTTGATGTTTCCCTACCCTGTAAGGTGTTTTCTAGTAACTTTGTGGATAAAAATATTTTTTTAATTTTTCTTTTAGTAGAATTGAGTGTGAAGTTATACTTGTGGCTAAAAAGTACTGTGTTAAATGACTGAGTTAGGGTTGATCATTTCAAACAATGATCTCTCAGTGCCAGTGGAGCTATGTGACTGACCTCTGTCTCTCCTTCCTTGAGAAATTATTTTGGAACACACTGAGTCCATAATGACATAGAAGGTAAATGTTTCACTTTTTAAACATTACCTTTCTTGGTTCTATTTTAGGGATAATGTTTAGAGCTTTAGTATTTTCCAGTATTGCCAGCCTTATAATAATTATTTCTTTTGGATTGTGTCCAATGAAATGAACCTCATTTTTAAACTCACGAACTGAAGTAGTCTTCCATTTAGTTTCTGTCCCTCCATTTGGACTGTTCCTGTTCGGAGATGATCACTAAATGACTTGATCTAGCAGAATACCTTCCAATGTGAACAGAGGGTCTGAGTTACCCATCCTTGTCACTCAGAGGCAGGGGAAGTGTTAACTTCATTCTTAGTAGCTTTGGTGACATATTTAGAAAAAATTATTCTCTTGGAATCCTTGCCAGTTTGTTTTGCTGATTTCCATTTTCTACCCTAAGGGAAAATAAATAAAATGAGTTTAGCCAACTTGATAATGATAGGGATTTTTTAAAGCAAATTCTCACCCCTTAGAAGAGTTTAGCTGAAAGTCCTGGGGCAAAAGAAAATATAAATGAGGCATTGTAACCTGGAAGGCACATACTTATCAAGTTTAGAATTTACAGCCATCAGTTAAGAAAAAAAGTTGCATTCCTGGTTGTTTCATTTATTTTTTTTCTTTAACAGATTCCTGGTTACATAGAAATAGTTTTGTACTATAAAAAAGTGAAAATGTGAACCTGAAAATACTTCACACTTGGCCTCTTAATTATGAGGTACAAATGGCTGGAGTAGTCTTTGGAAAATGAATAAATACCCTGCATAAACAGCATGAAGTTCAGCTCGGGCACACGGTTGCCATTTGGGAAGTCATGCTCCGTGGTATTAAATTTTCATGAAAACACAAATCTAGATTTTAAAGGTGAAATCTAGATTTTAAAGGTAAACATTTGGGGCTGGGGATATAGCTCAGTGGAATAAGCGCCTGCCTAGCAGGCGCAGGGTCCTGAATTCAATCCCCAGTACCGCCAAAAACAAAAGAACAACAACAACAAAAAAAAGGTAAACATTCGATCAATTTTTTTGGACACTGTACAGGCCAAGTAAAATTTCTGCAAGCCTACTAGGCATATTGTGAAACAATGGCCCATCAGCTCTAGATTTTTCAGAAAGAATAAAAGGACCTTTCATTGCTAATAAGATTCATAATTTAAAATCCTCTAGAATTCTTTTTCTTGAGAAAGTAGTGTCCTTGGGTCTTGATTTAACAAAGCCATATTGTGTTACCAATAAGTATTATTTCACAAAATGCAAATATCTATGTCTAGTCACAAATCACTTACACTGGAGAAGGAAAGAGATGAGGTCACAACTAGGGCAGAGAGAAATCTGTGCTTCAACGGAGGTTTTGTGTTGTTGTATTTTGTTTTGTTTTTACTGTTATGAGAGTGATAAGATTAATTACTAGAAAAGCTTCACATAAAAAGTAACAATAAATGAGACTATATAATACTAATAGGATTTTGGTAGCAAGAGAAAAGGATTTGCTAAGGTGAAAGAAAAGTATCAGCATCCTTCTGTAGTTACCTTGTAGGCCTTACTATGTCTTAAAATACTGGATGGATTGGGAGGCAGGTGTGAGAACATGTAAGTGGGACTGGGTCTTGGGAAGACTTTGAGTTATCAGCCTAGAGATCTGAGACATGAAGATACAGTTAGGGAGAGCCATTCCAGGATTACACCAGGGAGGAGCCATAATTCAACTGGATCTGAACCACTGATCTGCGGTCTTATCCCAAATCTTGTGTGCATTTTCTTAAAGTAATTGAAAGCCCTCTCTGAGGGTTTAGTGAAAAACAGGCACCCTGCCTAGATAGTATCTAAGAAGCTATCAGATTTCTGGAGGCACTGACAATTTTAAGAAGTAAGTTTGCATTAGTCAAGATGAATTACATTCCTGAGATTCCAGATGGGGCTCTAACGCAATGCTTAGGGGCTATGGGAGTACCAGTTTAACTAGTGTGCGATATATGGTAGCCTGACTTGTCTTTGGGTTCTTTGCGAAGAATATAATTATATCTGTATTAGATGTAACTAACGGAAATCATAAAATTGGATAGAATTAGGTCAAAGTAAATTAGAAAGGAGATACAGTGACCATAATTATTTTTTAAAAAGAGGTTATAGTATATGAATTTGCCACATTATGAATGTAGAATAAAAACATAATGTAAGGATAAGTTAATAAAACATTTGTGTGTACATGTATGGGCACTCATGTTGTGCGATACTGGCCAGGGACTAAACTCTTGGATGTGCTGCCACTGAGCTACATCCCTAACACTGTTAATTTTTTTATTTTGGTACAGTGTGTTACTGAACTGTCAAGACTTGCCTCAAACTTGTAATCCTGTCTCAGTCCCCTGAGTAGCTGGGGCTCTCTCCATATGACTGTGCTCAGGAAAAGCTCATTTTTTAATGTTGAAAGATTATCCAAAGAAAAAGGAAAAACTTCCTAACCATGAGAAAACTATCTCAGATTAGAAAGAAAATACCAGATTAAATTAAGATTTAGGTGAAGATTTTTCTATCCTAAAATGCCAATGGATAAAACTCATTTGTAGTTAATGAGCCATAATTGGTACCTGTTGACCAGTGCTTGGACATTGGTCAGAGAAAACTAATCACTGTGCCAAATTATAATTAGATAAAAAATATCCTAGACAGATGGCCATTTTGGCACAATTGGTGTAAACAGTGTATGAGTTAATGGGAATTGCTTTAATACATTATTTCTCTCTTCCAAGAAACTCAATATAGACTGCCTGTGACTCCTGTTCATCAACTCCACAGTAATTAAGGATCTAAATTAATCACTTGGTTTATCACTTGCCAATTGTTCAAGCTGGCCTTTCTAGATACTTCAACGACAAGGAAACAATTTACCTAAACAATATTAAACAATAGTCCAAGATCACAATGAAGAGAATAAAACATAAATTTCAGCTTCTGTTCTTTTGCATAGTTCATAGCATTGTACAAAAAAAATGCCTATGAAGCTTTTGAAACAAATCCATCATAACTTTGGTTGAAGTAAATAAATCAGGGGACTGTATGAAAGTACTTAACATTTATGGAGAAATACAGTTAGGAATGGATAAAAACCTTCTGCTCAATGTCTTAGTCTTACTTGTATTTTTTGTTGTTTATAAGGTGATCTGAGTTCTTTATAGAGGAAATGACGTTGAAATGCATCCACCTGCATATTTGTTTCATACCGTCTCTTGGCTTGTGCACGTATTTGAAAATTGAATTTCAAGAGGGACTTGGGAGACCTTGGTTTTCTATTTAACTTTTCTAGTAGTCAGCTATGTTCCAAAACAAAACCACTAACTCTCCATAATCAATTCTGTAAATTAAAAGGACTAAATGGGGAAAAGTGGGGTCCTACTCATCATGTGATTCCTTGCTTGCTTAAGTATCATTTGTCTCCTGTACTTAGTAGCTGGCATTAAGAGAGCCTCAGCAAGCTCGCTGCCTTTAAACATCCCCATGAGAACACAGCTACATCTGTGAGAAGAGCATCGAATAAGGTGCCTCACACGGATCTGCAGAACTGTGCTCATGAATTTTTTTATACAGGGATTGAGCCCAGGGATTTCCTACTGAACTACATTCCCACTCTTTGTTTTTGCTTTTGTTTTTAAATAGGGTCTTGCTAGGTCAAGGGCTCTTGCTAAGTAAGTACCCAGGCTGAGCGTGAACTCTTGGTCCTCCAGCCTTGAGTTCCCAGAAGGCTGGGATTACAGGGTTGATCTGTCACCATGCCTGAATATTCGATGCTTATTTACCTAATGGTCATAACCATGCTAGAAACTTGGGAATCATTTTCATATTTCCCCTGGGATGATAAGCTTTGGTCAATAAGACTGGAAAGACCACACCCACACACCCAGGTAATCAGATGGGCCTTTTACTTTGACTACTTGCTTAGTCAGAACCCAAGGTCTATTGTCCTATTCTCAGCTTACTCTGTTTGTTGCTTTCATTTACTTCTCATTGATCAATTTGTCTTTTTATATGCTTCTAAGCTTCTTTCTTCTATATCAAAGCCATTGATGTGATAGGTAACATGGGAATAACACTGTGATTTACTTAATTTTCCTTGAATCCTAGTCTACTTGAATATACAGAACATGATACCTAGAATAGCAACAAATTGGACTAGCTATGTGTTGTACTTGCTTTAGCCACTGGGCATTTTGTGACGATTTTATACACTAATCCAAAACTCCAACTTTCCTTCTGGAAAGCTTTTTAGTAAAATATATTTGCCAATGTACACCATTGAAAATATGAAATAAAGCCAGCTGTGAGTGGACAAGAACGAGAAAAGATGAAACTTCACTGATGTACCTAGGGATAAACATTGGGGGTCTATCACCAATTAAATAATTATAATGATTAGAGTTATGCTGGATAATTCTATTAGCTAGTATGAATATATTTTCTGAAAGTCAAAAATTTCATAGTAGAAATCGCATGGCCTCGTTGAATCTCTTTCTGTGATGTTTTTAGAAAATTCACTAGCAGTCTTCTATTATTTTAGAAACATTACTCTACTCTGGCACCTTTTCTTTCTTAGAACACTAATGGAAGTCTTTTTCAAAATCTCAGGCATGATACCTAGGCCAAGTAATCTCCACAGTGCTGAGTCTAGAATAAATGAACATGTGATGTGCAGCACTTGGTGGTGAGCAGGTGAGAAGAAAGGTGCCTAACTACTGAATTAAATGGCCATAAAAAAGATACTGTTAATATGTCAATATTTTCTATGTGGATGGATCTTACTGTGTTCATTTATCAAACTGTTACTTGGACGAATGCTTCCATCTAGCAATTACAAAGAGAAATCAGACATTGACTCTTCAGGTCTCCACCTGTCTCTGAGTTTCATAAACTTTATTTTCTTGCCATCTTTGAAAGGCATACAAATGACCAAGAAAGTTTTTGTTATAATGCAGAACATAAATTAGAGTTAAAGTGGAAATAATGTGTGCTGAGAGTCTATCTCCGACTGAAATGGAATCAGGGACACATGAAGGACAAAGCATGAACTAATCATTTTCCCGGTCACTTAGTTAATTTGAAGTAATGATACATTAGGAGCGTTATTTCCCCATTAAATAAGAATGGAGAAAAGAGAGTCAGCTAACTAATTAACTATAAAAAAAGACTACATCATTTTCAAAGAATAGAAGGAGGGCTTTAAAATGGTTATAGAGAGGGAAAAAAGGCATGCAGCTTCAAAGCAAACTGTGAAAGCTCTTCAAAAGAACAGCAACTATGTTCATGGACTCCAGATCTGAGAAGGTAGACTGCAGGGTGACCTTGATCACTGTAATCTATTTTAAGGAATTGCTTCAGATTTTTGCCAGCAGCTGCACCTTTAAAATAATTTTTAACAAATTTAAGAATAGGAGAGGAAAGGATTGAAGCTACTTTACAAATCATATATAAACTAAGACATGGGAGGAAATAAAACACCATAATGAGACAGCACTATTTTAAAGTTAACAATAACTCTGAGTTTCCTGGAAGTTGAGTTTTAAAATGGTAATAAGTTGCTTTCATTTTTCCGTTCAAGAAATGATTAAGTTATTTTTGAACAATAAACTTGTAATGCTATTGGATTCCAAATCAAAATTAATCTGAATTCTTATGTAAGTTATTATATTAACAGTCTGAAAAGATATTTCCATAATAAACCACTTGACTCATCTGATCAACCTTCTAAATATTTTGTAGCATTTTGTTAATCAGTTTTCTGCTCAAAAATATACATTTTGTAGAAGATCAATGGAACAGACTAGAAGACACAGAAACACAAATACACTCAGCCACCTAATCTTTGATAAAGGGCCAATCAAACTCACTGGAAGAAAGAGCCTCTTTAATAAATGGTGCTGGAAAAATTGGTTTGCCCCCTGCCAAAGAATGAAAATAGACCTAAATCTATCACCATGCCCCAAATTCAAGTCAAATGGATCACAGATCTCAATAATAAAACAGAAACACTAAATCCATTGGAAGAGAAAGTAGATAAAAACTTGAAGACATAGGGGTAGGCAGAGAGTTCATGAACAAAAACCAAACTGCCCGTGAAATACTTCAAAGAATCAACAAATGGGATCTCATCCCACTGAAAAGTTTCTGCACATCTAAAGAAATCAGCAGCATAGTAAAAGGAAAACCCACAAATTGGTAAAAAATTTTAGCTGACTGTCCCTCAGACAAAGGTCTTCTATCTAGAACGTATAACGAATTAAAAAACATCAGCCCCTCCAAATTCAAAGACCCAATCCAAAAATGGGCATCTGAGATGAATGCACACTTCTCAGATAAAGAAATACAAATGGCAAATAAATACATGCAAAAAGGCTTAACATCATTAGTCATTCAAGAAATGCAAATTAAAATAACACTAAGATTTCACCTCACCCCAGTAAGAAAGGCTATCATTAAGAAATCAACCAATAACAAATGCTGGTGAGGCTGTGGAGAAACAGGAACTCTTCTCCACTGCTGGTGGGAATGCAGACTGGGGAAACCACTGTGGAAATCAGTTTGGAGATTCCTCAGCAAACTAGATCTAGAGATGCCACTCAACCCAGCTATTCCCCATCTGGGTATTTTCCCAGAAGATCTGAAAATATCATATCACAGCGATATATGTGCACCCATGTACATAGCAGCACAATTTGTAATTGCTAAATTGTGGAAGCAACCCAAATGTCCATCCACTGAGGACTGGATAAAAATATTGTGGTACTTTTATATAATGGATTATTACTCAGCTATAAAGAAAGATAAACTCGAGGCTTTTATAGGTAAATGGTCACAACTAGAGACCACACTCATAAGTGAAATAAATCAGACCTGCAAGTGTAAGCAACGTATTATCTCACTAGTGTAAGAACCTGAAAGAGTGAATAAAACTAGGAGGTATGACATTGTAAAATGAAACAAAAAATGCTCAAAAGTAATGGGTAACTGGGGTGTGAGAAAGGAGAAAGGAAAGAAGGGGAAATTATATATGTATGTGTACTCAGGAGAGCTAGCAGTGGTACTGCTGTCTTCTATTGCTTTATTGAGAGGAACAGTTAATGATTACTTGTTTGATCAATATTGCATGTCTCTATTTGTCTTCCTGAAAAACCACTTTGAAGATATCAATACATAATACCACAAACATTGATAATTCCGTATCACTTTGTCTGTAACTCTGTATTGCTTGTATTGTTCTTACGCTATTTTGTAAATGAATGTCTGTTTGTTAATGTTTTCTTCCTTTATTCATAAAATAAGAAAAAAAAATATATATATATACATTTCCTTTGCTTCTGGCCTTTTCCTGGCTGTGTTACCTTGGGTCAGCTACCTCTCCCACCCTTCACGTCCAGACCTATAAAAGAGCTGTCCTGACCCCTTCCACAAGAAGTTACTGTACAGCAGAGGCCCTGAAACACTGTCCTGTCCCATGAAGCTGAGCTGCTTGTGGTGTTACTGTCAGCTCCTCAACATCGGTATGCCATTTCTGCCACACACAATTCAGGGGCACACAGTGTGTTTCCTAACTTTGCCTGCTAGAGGGGAAAATGGAACCTTGTTTCCATGTGGCCAGCACCCTGTTTATAGTGTCACTATACTTATTCAGGAATATCTAGTATGTAAGTTACTAAGCCAGCAGCAGATTGCTGGCCAAGAATCTGGCACCATATATTATGTGGCACAACATATATATTTAAAATTTCTGTTATCTACTCTTTTTCGCTGAATTTTGTTTGTGCAGGATAATGTTAGCTACCTTGAATGGGAGGGGGAGTAAATCATAAAAAGTGGTAAGGATTGCCCAGTATTAAGTAGCCTAGTTATTTTTCTTGGCCTGTTGAAGCTATGAATTGTGGGGCTTTTGTTAAAGAGAGCAAAAATGCGTGCAGGAGAATAGCAAACTTGTCTGGCTATATCTTTATGGGATCTCTGGAGATTTTGAGCTGAGGTTTGATTTTAAGTTACAGAGTCATTCAAGTTTGTGAAGTGAGGCTTCAGGATACTCTAAATGAAAGTAGCCTTTACACTTACAAAGTTCTCTGATACGGCTCATAGCAAATCAGCAATAGATGCTTGCATCCTTTTTTACATTTGACCAGAATAAAAGACATGAATATAGAATAAAATATTTTCTTCTCTCTAGATATGTTTTCCCTTTAGTATTTTTTCATTTCTTTAGATGTATGCAGTTTCATACCCTAAATATGCAGTCACATCACACAAATCCATAGCATGACGGTCAAAGTGTAGACAAGCTATATTGATAAAGAAACAGCTGAAGTAAAAAGAAAAGATGTATTATGTACCTGTACCAATGCCCCAAGGAGGATGTAATCATATATATTGAAAATAGGGATGAATGAAAATTTAAAAATAAAAATAGGATAAAGAATTAGGTAATCACAAAAAATCTCTAACCATACTTAAAGGTAAATTACATAGTCAAAATATCTTCCAATAATTTTTTATTAAATTCATTCATCACTGTCATCCCCAAAATGATGGAGGAGAGGGAAGGTTTAAATAATGAATGGCGTTCAGAGTTTTCCTGCAGATAAAGTTCTGTTCTCAAAAGTTAATGCATGGATAATATCTTGTGTATCACAACATTAGCTATCCTGAGTCCTCCTTTCATGGGTTTGCAAATGCCCTGGATCACTAAGACAGCTGGTCAGCTGCATACAGAAAGCAACATCTGAGCCCGTGCAAGTGGAGGGCACAGAAATGGATCGGTGTAAAGGACCTACCCGAGGGCAGAGGTTGCTTTTCTGCCCCCTTTGGCTCTTTCTGCTTTTGCTGTCTTCCACCATCATGAACTGTTACCCTCTGCCATGCCACCCTGCCTTGGAGCCAGCTGGGTACGGACCGAAACCTCCCCAGACTGTGAGCTAACTAACACTTTCCAATTTTGGGTGTCTGGTATTTTGTCTCAGCAATGAGAGAAAAGTGACTAAGACACTAATGTTTTTATCTTAAATCTCTTTTCTAATACTGCAAGTTTCCCCCACATTTTAAAGTTATCAGATAAGTTATTCTAAAAGCTCAGGGATTTCTGAATTACTGAGATGTAGTAATGAAAACTGTGATTTTCTTAATTATTATTGTGAGCTCTTCGTGTTTGATTTAAGAAAATTAATCAATGGATTGCTGGTTATTTTTTGGATACTCTGTTTTCTGGTCCAGGTATCATAATTGGGTACATATCATCAGTGATTGTACTCAGCTGTGTGCGTTTACCCCTTAAGAGATTCTTTTCGATTGTTTTACGTAATAAAAACAAATTATTTTCATTTTAATGAAAAATTGATTTCATGCCAGAAAGTTTAGTCCCAATGCAGACAACTTAGAAAGCCTGGGACCTATTGATTTTCTCCTTTCTGAATCTTCATGCTAATTTATTACACATGCATACCTCTGGGAAGTTTTAATTACCGATTTTAGAATTTTGACATTTGATGCATGTTGGAAGAAAATCATTCATACTCATACCCAGTAAAGCTCCTGTGTATTGATGGCTATTTTTTCTGATTTGGTGTTTAAAGTAAGTAATATTTATTCTTGGAAAATGACAAGCTCGACATAACTGGACTCAAATGGTGAAGAGAATGCTAATTGGTCTTGGACTGTGGAGGGCCCCCTGCTGTGTGCTGGAACTAATAAAAGCATTTTCTCATGTTATGTAATTTTGCGGTGCCCTTTAGTGCAACTGTTTAAATTTTTTTTTTTTGAATCTACAAAAATTTTGATGTTAAAGTAGTTCTTCGACATTTTTAAATACTACTGACCAAACAAAATAAATACAAAAACAAAATATCTTCAAACTTTAAATATAGAGACAAACATACATAAAAATAAATAACAGCCAGGCATGATGGTTCACACCTATAATTTCAACACTCAGGAGCCTGAGGCAGGAGAATCGTGAGTCTGAGGCCAGCCTCAACTCCACATCAAGACCCTGTATAAATGAGAAAAAGTAAATAAAGAAAACTTACACCCCCAACACAACATCTGTATATGCAAGTCCAACCCCTCCCCTACTTCTCACACTGCTTGCAACAAGTTGTAGGTAATATATCACTTTATTAGTAAATTTTGTGTTAAGTGTTTGTAAAAGATGAGGTTTTCTTTAACCCCACCATAATCACAATACTAATATCACACAAAAAATTTAATATATTTTTTAAATCATAAAAGCTTTTAGTTAGGGGTTCGAATTTTCACTCATCTCTAATTTCATGACTAGTTTGACATGTTCTTCCAATTTCCCCCCATAGTTTCTATCAATTGGAAATTTGATCTAGATTCTGAATCAAGATTCTTAGCAATAATCACATGTCAGATAAAGCTCATTGACTGTGATACTGCCACTGAGCAAAGCTGAATTAAGATTCTTGACTGAACTATTTTGTTCTCTTTTTTTAATTGAGACAGTACTTAACAGCTGTGTCAGTTCTTTGAGTGGTATTGTAAAGTCCGTCTTTTTGTGAGGCTATTGGCAGTTGATGTTCGAGATCTAGGCTCAGTATTAGTTTAGAATTTATAATTCATTGTTATCTGGCGTGCTTTACCAAGAGATTCAGATATTTTAACATGTTTTAATTCACTTCAGACCTTGTTCTTATTAGTGCTCTGATTTCTCACTCATGCAATAGGGGCCTTCCTCTAGTTCCACTTTGGGTTCTTTTGTTGTGAATCTCATGTAACAGCTTTCTCAGATACACTAAGGTACTGAAGACTGGTCCTGTGTATTCATCATCCAGCCCTGAATCAGCCATTTCTCCCACCACCCTAAATTCCTTGTAGAAGGAAGTGGTGTTTAGCGAACTATGGTTTGGGGACCAGAGTTGCCCATTGCTATTAGTTTGGTCATTGTTTCTAAGCTTTATCAACACTTAAAGTTTGAATGAATATTTACCCTCTTCCCTTACCACTTCGTGTATAAATTTGAAGTCAGCTTTTTTGTTTACATGAGCATGTTTTGGCATATAAGACTTGCTTGATCCAGGAAAAATTTAATGTAGCTTACACTTCACAAGAGTGTTTGCTGGCACAGCACCAGTAAGAAGACAGCATTTCAAATCCACTATTAAAACATTGGTGATGACATTTTGGGTTTTTATTTTTATTTTTATATCTTTTTTGAACAGTTCAAGCAATATTTTCTATTCACTTTCTTCTAAAAACCATCTTTAGACAACAGATTCATGTTAGAGAATGTGCCATAGCTTAATAATGATGTGAATATATTAGTAAATCAGAATCCACTAGCTTATTAGTCACCAGTTTTCTAATTAGAGTATGAAATCTTAATTTTTTGGAGTCTGATTAGCTGATAATAGCTATGTCAGTGTGTTCATACAAAAACCTGCTTTGATGGGCATTGCAATATAAAAATTATGAGTTAGAAGACAAAATGAAAACAAAAGAAAAATAAGTGCTCATTATGCTCCTTTCAAATTTTTCTGAGATGTGATAAAATATGACAGTGTCATTTTGGATTCATCAGTATCGAGATCAGTGTTACTGGGTATTGTTTTAGCCTGTTGCAAGGGGAAAAATATAATACAGGGCACATATTTTATAAGATTATTTATAATAGTCACCAAAAAAATTGTATACAAGAGTGTGCAGGAAATCTGTCCACACACTAAGAACCAAAGAATCCAGCTGAGGGCCTGGATCCCATGATAATGTCCTGTATGTGTCCAGCTGATGACCTAGAGCTCATAGCAGTGTCTCCCACGAGTCCAGCGGGAGGCCTAGAGCCCATAACAATATCTCAAGCAAGCCTGTTTCATGGATCTGCACTGGGAAGGCCCAAAGGTCAGTGGTGGAATCTAGGAAGTCTGTGCCAGCAGGATGAAGGATCTGTGCTAGCAGGCTGAGGGATCTACTGTGGAGCCAGGAAGCGATGCTCAAAGCAAGAACTAGAGCTCCCTCCAAAAGTACCACTGCCATCCTCAGCAACAGTGAGGTCCCGAGCTCCTCTGATGAGCAGGATACCTGAGTTCCCGTCAGGAAATCCAATGCAGCAAGCTTCCTCAGAAGACCAGAAGTGCCCTATCTTTCCCTCTAGAGCCAGGAAGCAATGCTCAAACTGAGGACCAGAGCTCCCCTTCGGTGAACCAAAGCTATTCTCAGTGCCAACAAGGTGCCAAGCTCCTTGGACAATGGGAACAACTGAATTCGTCAGTAAAGCCGGCATGACAAGGTCTCCCAAAAGAACCACCAGACCCTAATAGCTTCTCTCAGCTCCCAACAGCCTCACTTCTTCTCCAGTCCTGCCTGCTGGCAACAACCCCCAGGCGGGCCTCCCACACCCAGCACCACGCTTACTCAGTTCAGCTGTGTGCTATCAGTTGACCACCAGTTAAAATGAAAAGCATAGAAAAGCTATGCTGAAGAGGCATTTAATCTGGACACATGCAACTCAGAAGAGAGGCAATTAAAGGAAATTATTTAGTTTATCAAGAAAAATTAAAAGACACTCAGCAAGTCTTTCACCCGATGTGACTTGTATAATGTGGATAAAATCAATTATTAAGCCTGAAATCTCAAATATTGTAATTAGAGAAATCCTGGTATGGTTGGGATCTGGAGAATGGCCTCTCATCACTAAGAGTCTAGTAATATTATAAAGTATGACAATACAATAAATTATATTCAGTCACTGTGAATAATGAGCCAAGTCCGTGTATCCTGCCATAGACATTTCCAAAATTTCTATGTGTTAATGCTGGTTAAAAACATGAACTGTGCGGCAGACCACCAAACCTTGATCCTGGTACTGTTAATACAAACTTTAGTTGCCCCATCTCTTTACATATCAATTTTAATCTGAAAAATAAGTATTATACAAATATATATGTCTGGTCTTTGTTATAAGGGACAACTCAAAATTGTGCTCGGTGTGACAAGTTCAGCTCTCCGTCTCCTTTTCGATCCTCTGTGTTTTAGTTATCCTCGTTGTCATTATTTTCCTGCCGGCTGAAAAATAAAAGTTTTATATAATTGTTTCTAAAGCTGGATCCTAATAAAAGAACCTGATAATATACCTGCATATATAAACCTGCATCCATAAACATGTGTGGAAAAATACATTAAAAGCAATGAGGTGCTCGTTAGTCCAAAGAGCAGATCTCATAAAGAGGAGAAAAGAGTAAGGCAAGCATTTTACATACTAGACTTCTTGTTTGGAGTTTGAATTTATGTTCGTATATATTTTAGAAACTTAAAAGTAAGTAATAAATGTAACTGTTTCTTAGTTGTGACTAAGACACTAGATTTAGCAGAGATGGGCAAAGTAGGGACCTATGTGAAATTATTCAACTACCTACTTTCATATGGCCATTTTGTTCATTTTTCTTTTCTATCAGCCTATATAAGTCAGTGAAATTCTGTCACTAGAGACTCATTTCTTGATGTTAATAACTGTCTCTCCTTATGTAAAAGAGAAAGAAGATTTGGGAAAGATTAAGTTTAACTATAAATGTACACATCTTTTCTCTGGGTGGTTTTTCAGCCTGTTTGCTACTTGTCCTCAAACTTTCCTGGCAGGGGGCTGGGGATATAGCTCAGTGGAATAAGCGCTTGCCTAGCAAGCGCAGGGTCCTGAGTTCGATCCCCAGTAGCACAAAAAAAAAAAAAAAAAATCAAACTTGCCTGACAGGAGCCCCCAATATAGTCCTCATTGCTGCCACATGTTAGTGCTTCCCTTCTTCTCCTGGGGCAAAAGAAAAAGGGTAAATTTGTTCCGGTGTTTACTCGTAAGCAGCTTCATGATCTGAGGAGCTGCAGACCTTGCAGCGTCTATCTGTTGTTTGCCCCCAGTGTCTGCACAGTGGACATTCGACAAGTGCCCCCTACACGTCTGTGTATCTTTCGAATCCAGTAGCAGTCTTTGCAAGCAATGACTGATTCTACTTTTCACCCGACTTTCTGTCTTGGTTAAAGAGTATGACATTGCACCAATCCCATATAAACCTCTGTGAACGTGCTGCTTTAAGCCCAGTCCCCAAACTCCGTGACTCTCCATTTCTGAACCCCTCTGGATCCATTTTAGAACTGCCTCTGTAAATCTTAATATGATAAACAAGTTGGATCACCTCTTGGGTGCCAGATGGCTTCATGAGAAGAGGAGTTATCTAGACACAGAGGAAACATTTCACCTAATTCACTGAAACACTCACATCCAGCCCCCACTCCAGTGCTAATTAGCTTCATCAAGTCCTTCCGTTCAGGGTCTTTGGAGTGGGGTTAGCCACAGGAAGCCTCCATAGGCTACCTACTGGGAAGAAAATGTGAACGTTGCATTTGCTTTTAAGCCAAAAGCTTACCAAGTAGTTATTACATTATCAGTTTTATTATCCTATTATGCTGTGAGTCTTGGATCCTGCTTTGGCTTCCTGTCATACTCCTTAATGGCTACAGGCTGTCTTAGTAAAAGTACTTAATTTAGAAAGATTCTTAGAAAAAATAAACATGACATTGTTGATGATTATAGTAATAGCTAATATTTATTGGACTTTGGTTGTTTTCTTGGCATTTTTAGACCCTTGTTACATATTAGTATATTTAATCTTTCAAACAGCCCTCCGGCCTAAGTGTTGTTCTTCCCATTTTACAGATAAGGAAATGGAGGGGTAGAGGAGATAATGAGAGATAGGGAATTTGTGAATAAATATTTATGTCCATAAATCCATGGAGTCACAGTTGACGTGGAATTGTTTCTAACAGTACAGACTGGAGCAAGTTGGTACTGTAACAAGTGTGATTCAGAAGAAAGCGAACAAAGGTACAAAAGAGAGAGTTGAGGTGTTTTCAGAAATAAGAAAAGCGAGGAGGAATGTAGAGAGGCAGGGAAGAATCCTCCCAAGTAACTTACTAATCGGCTCAGTGAACCTGCCTCCTTCCTTTAGTGTGTCTCGGTCTCTAGTTACACATCGAACCAAAAGAGCTGGGCTATCAAAGTCAATAACTTTTCACAAAGTCCGTATCCTACAACTATCGAATTACTTGATGGCATTATACTCCTAATTCAATCTAATAATTTTAGCAACTTCGAGAACTCGCTGTCATCCTAACATTTCTTATTAATTTTTAATTTACCTGGCTTTCCTAATGGAAGAACTTACTTGATAATTGTTTTGTTTAACCCGTTTGAAAAGATACCTTTGACTTCGGTCACATTTTAAATATTGATTTTCATAATATTTTGCAACATTGTGTGAAACCACAATGGTGATTTAGCTACCTTATTTGATAATTTATAGTTACGTGCTGTAATGACACACTGTAGGGTCTGTTTTTATCTGATGCGTACATTCCAGTCCATGACTTATTTTCAACCACATTTCATTTTGTTATTGAAATTATCCTTCTCTGTAATAAAACTAACTTTGCCTTTTAGATTATATCTGAAGAAATCCTATTTTTGGTTACATGTTTATATGTAATATTATAATGTCTACTAAGATCATTTTAAAACTACATAATCTCTTATGTCTATCATTTACTATTTAATAAATATTTATCGAGTGCTTCCTCTGAGCAAGGCCCAATTCTAGGAACTCTGGGGGATTCCAGGTGAATCATACATAAATGTAACCCTTAGAAAGTTTACAGTATTGGCAATAAAATGAAATATGCATATATCTAACTCCTGCCCTGGCCCCAAGTAGATTTGAAGGAAAATAATAAATGTTCATGAAACAATTATTTTAAACAGACTATTCACTTAAGATGTAATGCTGGATGACATGGCATTCTTTATTGCTTGGATTGATGGAAAATCATAATAATGAGAATTTAAAGAGTACATATATATGCACATGTATATATACTTCATTTGCTTCATTATGATGATAAAATTTTATTTTCCTGTTTTCCATGAAACTCTGACTACTCATTAATCTTCACAGCATCTCTACAAATAGAAAGAAGACAGGTGGCACTGCATTGTTTCTGTCCCCCTTCTAATTATCTTTGGCTCCTGGAGCTAGAGTGTTTCAAAATGTCAATTTGCCCTGTAAATATTTTTCTTTGAACATTTTCCTTAAGCTGCCAAGTGACCTGTGTTATCAATAAAAGTTTTGGTCAGTGACATTTAATATTCAATTACAGAAAAGTATGTCACTTTAATTTTTAGTCATGACCTTTTTCAAAAAAGGTTTGTGGAACATGGAAATAAAATAGAGCATTTCTAGGAACTAACTATGTTACTTGCAGGAGATAATATTTCAGTAGACATTTTCTCATTGTGTTTTCAGTAAATTACATGTAACAGCAAGAATAAGAATACTTCAGCGTCTATAGACAGCGTAGGATATGGACACATGAACTGGTGATCAGCTCTGAGTTTCTGTCACCATCTTTGCTCTTTTCTTGGACTCAAATGTAGATTTCAGTTTTCAATAGACAAGAGTGGTAGAAAATAGTAACCTCTACATTCTTTTTTGAAACCAGTAATTCACTCGCATTGTGTACAGAGCAAAAGCAGCCTCTGATGAGTCATTGCTGTGAAGAAAAGAAATAACCACTAGATAGTACATCTATTGTTAATATATTAAGCACTCTGGATACCTTCTTTGTACAACCAATCTTATTTAAATTAAGCATAATGATTTCAAGCTTTTTTTTTTCACTTGAGTCATCCCCAAAGTGTATTTATAATCATTCTTGGGATAAGGTGAATTCTTTAGTTGCTAAGAAACATGCTCACTAAATTTGCTTTCCAATGATAAGTAAAATATCCTGTGCTATTATTCTGTAGGTAAATTAGTGCTTATATAGACTACCTTCAAAGGAGAACACAGTGTACTGGTTTAAAAAAATGTTGCTATACAGGAAAACAAACCATGTGTTAGAGCTGTCTGTCCACAACCAACAGAAGGAGTGACCAGGTAGAACTTGCTACATAATTTGCCAAATAATTTGCCTATACAAAACAAAACCAGGTGGCCCCTTGTTTGAAACTTAATAAGACTTCCAAGACAAGAGCAAAGCATTAAACCAAGTGCAGGGACCCTGTTCGTGTGGAGCCAGTAAGACTCGATGGGTCTCAATTCCCAGCTACAGTGAGGCTCTAGGTTTCTCTGTTCTTTAGATCTAAAGCTGCTCAGGTATCTGGCTGTGGTTAAAACCTTTTTATTCTTTCAGGCTGGAATGGACCAACAAGTTCTAAAAGTCAGGAATTTTGTCCACCAGTGCAAAACCTAGTCCTGGTTCACAGTGATCACAAGTAAACCCACCAAGCCCTCAATGCCTTCTCTCTCCTCTGGAATCTTATACTCTGTCAAGTACATTTGCTACTTAATCATGTATCATGTCAGGAAAACCTACTGCATTATGTTAAGTTAAAATCTTTATTCTCTCATATTGTTTTACTTTTTGCCTTGTCCAAATTCTGAGCTGGGTGACATGATCCCATGTCTTGGAATTATTGTCTCCAGTATGTAAGAGTCACAGTATATTTTCCATGTAAGTTGGAATCAAAATAATATTTCCATAATTACTGATAGATCTAATTAGGACGATAAGTCTAAGGAAAGCACATTTGTCTCAGTTCTTAAGAGTATTCAAACAACCAACAAAAAAGAGTATTCAAAAATTTTGTGTGAACTGGGCTGGGGGTACAGCTCAGTGGCACAGTGCCTGCCTGGCAAGTGCAACATTGTGAGTTCAATTCCTGGTACCAAAAAAATAAAATAAAAAATTGTGAAAGATGAAAAAGTTATCTTTGCCTCATTTCTTCAATATACTACAATTGAAAGTGACTAATTGTAAATTTAAATTTCCATCATAGCATTTCCTAACATATATTGCCTGGAACCTCAATAAATCTGATAGCAAATCCTATAGTGAGTTTAAGTTTGGGGACACTGTATTATCAATTTCCCATTTCTGACATTTCAGTGTAAGTGAAGTAAGGTTTTCTTTTTACTTACAATTTCAGAGGGTTCAGTCCATGGTAAGCTAGATCCAAGGTAGGACCATCAAGTGGGAAACATGAGGCAGAACAACACTGCCTACTTCAAGGCAGCTGGGAGCAGAATAGCTCCAAAGAAGAACAATTGAGAGGCCAGATTTAGTACTCAAGGTCACACCTCCATGACATACTCAAACACACCCAGAAGTGAACTTTCCTAATCCTCTACACATCCGATCAAGTTGACAATCCCTTTTAACTGTCACTTTCAGGTCACTTTCAGATTTAAATAATTTTAATTTTTGTACTTTAATCATTTTAGTTTCTCCTATTTTTTTCTTCTAAACTTATCTACACATTTTAAGCACTAGGAAGCCACTACAGTAGCCATGAATACTCTCCCACGGGGCGCACATCTACTTGTTGAAAACAAAACAAAGGATTTGAATAAACTTTTCAGTCTTTAGTGAAGAAATTATTTTAGCTCAGTTTAAAATTTCTGTACTTTCCTCCCATCTTGGATAACTGGTTAGACAATACACAGCATGTGAGTCTTGTTTGAAGAGGAGACTGCTGATGGTGCACACGATTTATGGTAACCATGAAATTACGTCCTGGGCCACATGCCCAGTATCTAAACTAAATAAAGGCAGGCTTAATTGAAATTAGGCAGTGAGCCTAGAGAACTTTACTTTGTTCAGTCTCAAGTTTCTAATTCCACTTGATTCATGTTTTATAGAAATCTGTACTTGGGAGAGGGGGAAATAGGAAGGCAGCAATATATACTGTTCATGCAGAAGATTATGCAGCAGATGTAATGAAGCAGGAACAGACGGGTTCATGGAGAAGAAAATGTGTCATACAATGGGTACTTATTAAACATTGAATTCAGGATACTTTTCAGGTTAATTGCTTTTCACTTTTACAGTATTGAGACAATATTTGCAATGCTGAATTATAATATAGAAATATCAGGAAATAATTCAGTACATTGGAGTCTTTATTTCAAATGAACACATTAGACCATGACAGAATGTGGTTCCTAATGATAAAAATCCTGTTCTTGGTTTATTTATTTATTTTTTTAATTTTAAAGACAAAAGAATGGAGACATATAAACCAGAATAACATGAAAACAATACAAGAAATAGAAAATTATAGAGAAGATAGTAGGGAATTAGCACTGGATGCTATATTACATAATATTATCTTTGCATTTGTTAACACAAAAACAATAAAGGAAATACCAAATTATAGAGAAGACAGTAGGGAATTAACACTAAATGCTGTATTACATAATGTTATCTTTGCTTTTGTTACTCAGTTATACAGATGATGGCTTGTGCAATTGATCAATTTTCTCCACCCTCATCTCCGTTGTTCTCCCACCCAATCAGTCATCTTCCCTCTGATGATAACTGTACTTTTTGGTTTATTTACTCGCCCAGGCTCTCACAGTGGGAAGAGCCATGGCTGCTTCAAATTATGCTGTAACAAACATGGGGGTACACAAATTGCTATGGCAGGAGGTAGAAAAGCACCCATCCTCAAAGACGGTAGATAGGCAGGGAACCAGGTTCACTATAGTCAAGCCACCATTGACAAGCCCTCAAGGACATCAGGGGTCTGGCCAAGTAGGTGGGGTTACCCAGTGAACCACCAGTCTCCACCTCGATACAGCACATCCAGATGCCCCGTCAAGTCCACAGGGTTGACCCCATGGACCAGCAAGCTCAGCCCCAGCAAGGCGCTCCTGGGGGCCCAATCCAGGTCTTCAGGGTTCTCATGTAGCCTGGAGGGAGCCCCCTCCCCCCTCAGGCTGCTGAGCTCCCCATCAGGTGCCCTGGGGTGCCCCCATAGACCACTAGTGTCTCCCTTTAGGCCGCCTATGACTCTTTGGAGGCTATTCTCACCCAGCTGGAGTACTGGGTCTGCACCCTAGTTCCAGGTCTTTGCTTTCTCCCACCTCTCAATCTCCATTACTGCCATTCCTTGCCCCTTACAGGTGGGCATTGGGCCCACTTACAATGCTGGGCATAAGTGGCGTGACGTCTCCCCCACCCATGCTCGTTGTGGTAGTCCAGGGTGTGTACTAAATTTAGTTATTCGTTCTAGGAGAGAATTAGAGGATTTTCTCGGGTCTGCTGTGTAGAGTATGTTGTTATCTCTTGGACTCCAGGACTGCTGCTTTTTGTGTAATTTGTCGCTATGGGTTCATACAAGGTTCCTATATGCAAGCAGTATGAAGTCCCTCTTGGTGCTCATATTAGTAGTCTAGAGTGAGTCCTGAAGCCCATGGACTCAGCCCATTGCTGTCAGAGACACATGTTGAGTCCTCAGGTCACCAAGGCTCAAGGTGCTCGGATAGGGAGTTTAGGGTGGGAGCCGAAGCCCAGTAACTCAGTTCATGCTTCCTGCTTGATGCTGGAGTGAGAAGGGCGTGGTGTCGTGTGAGCCACCTCCATCTGCAGCTCTCTCTTCCTGTTGTGCTCCAGTTCCCATTTGTTCTTTGGCTGGATCCCTGGGAATTGCTGTGACCCTGGGGTCACTGCTTTTGCTCTCTACTGCCCTCGGGACAGGCATAGAGTTGGGTGTGGTGGGCTGTGTACTGGTTGCTTTGACTCCGCCTTGCCTCCGGGCACTGATTAGAAACGTTGCTATAGAGTGGGGGTTCTGTTTTAGTGGCTGTTGTAACTTCTCATCCTCACACTGGTTTCAACAACATCTCCCAACCACCTCTGCCTCTTTTCTGGGCTGTGCTTTCTCTGCTCCGGTTTTGGACCAGCTCTTGGAACTCTGCTCTCCCTTGGCTGAGTCAGGAGGCTCCCACAAGCACAGGCCTCCTAAGCTGAAGCTGTGTAGTGCTAGAATGAGGGAGTGGGCTGAGGGTGTGTATGGAGTGGTGACTTCCTCCTCCTCCTCCTCTTCCTCTAACTGCGCCATGGTGGCCCTCTGAGCTTTTTCTCCAGGAGAGTTCTTGTTTGCTCCTTCTGAGAGCTTCAATTCTCATTTCAGATCCTTCCTGCTTCCAGGGGACCCATTTCTCTCCTTCTTGTCTTTCACATGTTTCTATATTCCAGTGTCTGGGTGATGATCCTCCAGGAGGATCTTTCTCTGCTGCTTACCTGGTCACCATCTTCCCAGAAGTCTCTAGTTTAGTTTTTAAGAAAAATATTGTGAAGTATTTTTCACCAAAAAATACTTTGAAGTTCTTTCTCCTCTGAATGTTAAAAGGAAGACATGTGTTAAATATTTGTTCTCATTTTACCTTATTCTCTTATTATGAAAGAAAACAATAAGCACTATGCACTAGGTTGCTTTCATCATTTCAGGCCATTCTCTGGAAACACCAGTAGCTTAACTACTAGACAACAAGTGAGGAGATGTTAAGGTTTCAAAATCAAATTCCTATTATAGAGGATGAGGGATCCTGGACAAATAGTGAGCAGAAGCAGGTAAATACTGACTAAATCCATCTGTAATTGCCTTTAAATTTCCAAGTGCTGTGGAGATTTGGAGGATTGAAGGCATGACTCTTTTCTTAAAAACAGATATGAATATGTTCAACTATTAGGGAATAAAGCCAGGAATATCACACAACATAGGTAAAATCTTGGCATTGAGATGCACAAAATGAGAATGGCTACCATGCTCGCTTCAAAGTTAAGGGCTTTATCACTACAATACAATTTAAAATATTTCTTCAGTCCCAGCTTTTATTGTGAAATCCAAGAATTTTTATTTTTTTCTTTTTGAGACAGGGTCTTCCTCTGCAGTTCAGGCTGACCTTGAGCTCACTTATGTAGCCTAGGCTGGTCTTGAACTCACAATGATCCTCCTGCCTCAGCCTCCCAAGTGCTGGGATTAGAGGTGTACATCATCATGCCTGGCCTAAAATCCAAGATTCTTATAAGATTGAATTAAGTATGGCTGTGTAATACTGTCAATGAATTAGAGCTGTAGACAATGAACCCCCAAAGGGTATCAGCAATTAATGGTAACTGAATTTTTTTCCTCTCAATACCTGTATCTTTTGACCACAACTGTCCCTGCTTTCTGAAGCTGTTCTAATGTGTGCTCACACATTCATTCACCAAATCTTGTACTGAAGGCTTGTCTTTATGTAGAGGATATACGCAAAGCTGAACAGACACAACTCATCTTTGCATGCCCAGTCCCTAGAATGTTGGAGGACCTTAGCAAATGTGTTTTACCCTGAACTGATTCGTTCGCTTCAAAGAATGTGTGTAATTCACACTATCAGCTTCTGTTTTAACTATAATAAAAGGCTCCTAATTTATGTATATAACTATTCTCTTTTAAATTCATCCTCAACACCGCTGCTGGATTCTTCCTAAAGCATAACTCTAATCATGTTATGCCTGCCCCAAATCCTGATTGACACTCTTAGAACTTCAGAGTATTATTCATGTTCCTTATTCACAATAGTTAAGCTCTTCTACAGCAGATCTTTTCAGTCTAATTTTTGTTGTTCACCATCATACACCTGCATTCTAGTACCAGTTGGAGCAGTGGCATAGGATAGGGCAGGTTGAAAAACAGATACCATGAAGCCTGGCTGCTTGTGAAACTTGATTTTTACAATTTCTAACTGTGTGATCTTAGGTTACCTAAACTTTACATCTGAATTTCCTCATTTGTAAAATAGGCCTGATAATAACTCCTACTTCATAGAACTGTAGTAATTTTAAAAAGTAGGTTGTATATTTAAGCATTTAGAGCAGAGCTGGACACATACTGAACATGCAGTGTTACCTGCTATAACTTCTTCCTTTTAAGTTTTACTTGTACTTTTCTCTGTACTTGAGAAGACCAGTTTACTCCTTTACTTCCATCACTTTAAGGTTGTGTTCAAGTTCTACCTATCTTTTTTTTTTTTTTTTTTTTCCGGGACCGGGGATCGAACTCAGGGCCCTAGTGCTCAGCGGCAAGCACTTAGCCCACTGAGCTGTACCTCCAGCCCTACCTATCTTTCATGTTCTGGTTTAGTCAGTCTACTGACCGATATATACTTTTAAGCATTGTGCTAAATTACTTCTGCTGTGATAACATTAAAAATGAATCTCATGGTAAAGAGCATTTTGTTTTCAGTTGAAATATAAACAGATTTAGAAATCTGTGATTCATGGAATAATTTCAATAACATTGTTCATTACGTGCAGGGCAAAGCTAAATGAAATACTTTGAAATTAAGAAGCAGAATTTCAAACTTTGAGGACCCATTTTGATGCTTAAAAGCATTAAATTGTCCTTGTGCCCAAGAGTCATGCAGAAAGTTTACTAGTAATGTGCCATCAGGATTCTTCATTCTGTGGCCAAAGAGACACTCAAATGTGCCTTTCTTTAACCTTGAGAATTATGGCCCATTCCTCAAACACTCAGCATACCTGTAAGCAGTTAATGGAGTGGAACATTTTTGATTCATTGAGAGGTTGTTTGTGAAGAAATGTTCAGGCATGACATTCAGGTAATATTGGAACCAATTTCTAAACTGGCTTTCAACAGGTAATAAATTGGAGACTCCCTGGTGAAATCCAGCAGAAGGGGCAATCCTTTTTTTTTCACAGAGAATTGTACTTTACTTCTCATTTTCTGAAGACTCTAGGCTTTTGGGATTCTGTACAAAGCAACCAATTTATGTGTCAAGAAGGAAAAATTGGAAAGGACCCTAAAGAAGTTTCATGATCACAGGTAAAGTAATTAACTTAGCTAATAAAGAGACAGGAAGTAGAAATGCATTGATAGAATAGGCAGCAGGTTAGGAGACAAGGTTTGGGAATGAATTGGAATCAAAAGCAATACGAGATCCTTGGAAGCAAGAGATACGAATTTGTGTATTAACAGAAATTATCCTCTTGATACACAGAACACTCAATCATATCCAACTGTTTCTTTCATCTTTGCATTGCTGAATGAAGATTTTATGGAGCAGACAGTATCTCTTTGGGTCCACTCTGCTTTGCTTGCTCATTTCCTATACTGTCTCTATTCTCTCTCTTTTGGCAGAGAGGATCAGTTCCTCTGTCTTCCAGTGTAGAAGGTAGTCATCTGGATTACTGTACACCCATTTACCCTAAAACTATTACAGTGGGGCTCTAAGAGCAGCCCCAGCAGTCTAAGGAAGACAGAATGGATATAAGATAAGCACAAAATGATAAATGCTCCCTCTCAACCCTATGTCCTAGGTGACATGAAAAGTAGCCAAACCAACATGTTATGAATCCTGCTGCATCCTCTCTTAGATCCAAACCTACCTGAATCAAGCCTAAAATACTACAGTAGAGATGATGCTGTGTAGGGAGAGAGGTTATTTGTCACTTGTAAGCATAACCAGTGAAGAAAATGAATTCTAAGTAAAGCACAGAGAGGAAAGTTAAATTGCACCAGAAGCTGGCTACTGCTTTTCTCCATTGATTTCTACAGGAAGTGGATCTCTCAATTCCTGGCAATCTCAACTTTATTTTAAAGCTGTAGAAAACAGTCTCCTTGAAACACTAACAGGGAAAAGCTTCAGTTTTCTTTCTCCCTGTAAAGATTTTCCTACCTGTCTGGATATAAAAGTTTATTTTTTTTCCAAATCCATCTTACTTTTTAAAAGCATGTATGTTCCATCTCTCCTGCTCCTGTGTTGCCAAAGTGTCACAAAAGAAAAGATTGTCAAAAAGAAGTAAGTACAAATGATTAACTAGCAGTGTGAGAGTGGGTTAGGGGTAGGAAAATTGACAGGGGGAAATTTAGAGAGCACACTCTTAGCTAGCAGCACCATTAGTCAATAAATTATTACTATTTTTATTACCTATAGTTCTCCCAGGAAGACCTCTCTGGCTTGCCACAAGACCCTCAAAGTCCTTGAACTCTTAAAGCATGACATGACACAAATTCCACTTCATCACACCCAACTGTTAACTATCACAGATGATTTGTCTTTTGGTGTGAATGCCTTCTGTGGGATTGTCAAGACAGGAGTGTCATGGAGAAGTGAAGTATGACATTGTTCCATCACTTAGAGATTTAAGTCATGTCATAAAACTCCAGTTGTCTAATATGAATAGATCTATGTGAACTGTTCTGGTATGTAACACACTAGACTATCAGATGCTGTACATTTTTCGGAAGAGAGATGTCAATGGCCTGAGATAGTCAGGAAGGATTCCTAGAAGGGAGAAGTCTAAACTGGACCCTAAAGAATGGGTGAAATTTGACAGATGAAGAGAGGGGAATGGGAAAATCCTAAGCAAAAGTAAAGATGCTGGTTTGGGAACTTTGCCTAATCTTTTTCTTCCATAAATATGAGAAGGCACGAGAGTTTGTATTTAAGACAATTCATTGTAGGCATGTAATTTCTAAATCTAGCAAACAGTACAAAATAGATGATCTTTCAAGACAAAGGTGATGTTTAATTGTAGGCCATTCTTTCTATAATTCCTTGGAAATTCTTGTACTGATAAAACTATTGTGATTTTGAGCAGATTTTTAAAATTTAATGTACAGGACAAAATTATAAGGATGATGTTAGTGCCTCACATTTATTAAATTCTTAAAAGTGTTATATTTAGAGCAGATCTGTTTGATATAGTATTTCAACACCACTAAGCTTCCTTTGATACAAAAGGAAAACATTAAGAACAATCACAAATGAAATACTAGCACTTTCCCTCCAACGACTTGCACACAGCCACTAGGAAGGTAAGAGGGAAACTGATTTAACTCTGCTGAGGTAAACAGGCAATTTCTGGCTGTTTCTACCCTTTCACCTGTTTTTCAAAAATTTGATGTGACTAGTGGAAGAGGCTATCATAATTTTGGAAAAATCAGTCCCATTCTCTTTTTTCCCATAGTGTTAATTAGAAAAAGAATTTGCATTTTTATTGTGGCTAGATGCATAACCACTTTGAAGAGTAGGAAAATGGCAGAATAAATCCTTCAACCATAAAGGAAAGATGAAATGGAAGGTGTGCAAGTCAATGTCCTTCGTGCACAAGAATCAAATTTAGACTTCATGTGGAATTACATAGATCATTTTGATAAGTAAAGACTGGAAAGAGAGATCTTGGTCACTTCAACAGGTAGGTAACATTAAAAAAAGACAAAGACTACGGTTTAATTGACTAGACATGCATATTGGGGTTGCATAGTTGAGTAACTAGATGGCAGGTGGTAGAAGCCAGGTTTTTCATTGTGATATGAGTGGTAGTAGATGAGTTGGAGACATCAGTGTCAGAAGCAAAACAAAACTCAGTAGCAATAGGCACACAGCTCCAAAATCTTGTTTTTCTAAAACTATTCTCTATTCGAAGGAACTCAGCCTCCTTGGAGAAATGATTGTTGGGCTGAGCCAGGAGACACATGAGATTAACTCGGAGCAACGTGTACTGCACTATGGAAAAGTACAGAAGTGCTAAAAAGGGTGGCAGTTTATTGAAAAGAACCAACTGGAAGAGCTCCTATTGGCCATTGTCAGAGCAATGTGAACTACAAAATAAATAGATTATAACCAAATATTTAGATAAACACCCACAAATCCATATTGCTATAAATAATTAAAATAAGTAAGTAATGAAGAAGAGACAAATCTTGCGCAGCACCCCAGATAATCTACGTGCGCACTTTATCCTCAAACAGGCAGAACAAAACCATTTGCTCTTCTAGTGTTTGCTGAGCATAGTGCCTTCTTTCTGAAGAATCCAGTATGAAGCAGGGGAAGGTCTTGGACTTTTCCGTGAATAGACCTAGTAAACACTGCTTCAACTAAATGATCAAGGTCAATATCGCAATATAAGTCATGGATGTTGATATGATATGATGAAAATGGATTTTTACCTTACCTTCTTTGCTCAAACCCATAAGTCTAGTCTAATCATGATAAAATATCAGACAAATTCCAGAGGAGGAATACTCTATACAATAGGCAAAGGGAGGTTCTCAGAACTGACAAGATCATAAAAAATGAGAAAAGTCTGAGAAACTGTAACAGCCAAGTGACAGCTAAGGAGACATAATTAGATGAAAATGCTACCCTAGATGAGATCCTGGAACGGAAAAGGCACATAGTTTGAATAAAGCACAGACACATTGTAATCAATATACTATAATAGGTAAGATGTTAATAGGAGATATTAGACATGGGATATAGGGAAATTTTCTATACTACTTTTTCTTCCAAAATATTTACTAAAATGTTTTTTGATTGTGTGGGTGTTTTGAGACAGGGTCTTGCTATGTAGTAGAGACTGTTGTTGAACACACTATATAGCCTAGACTGGCCTTGAACAAGTGGTAGTCCTCCTGCCTCAGTGTCCTGAGTGCTGGAGTTACAGGCATGCACCACCATGCTTGGCTCATCTATTAAAATGTTTTAAAAAGGAGCAATGAGGAATTTATTTAAAGGTAACATTTAAAAGTACAAGAAACATAGCGACCATAGGTGAAATGTTTCTGTTTGAAGTGTGCACTCTTGCCATCTACTTACAGTAAAAATATAACATTGAAAAAATCTTGCAACCTACATTTAAATAGCTACCTGAGATGAAACCACAAAGGGATATATTTCTGCTTTGGTTTCCAGAAATTGGGTAATATTTTACATGAAGGACCATTTTACATATTTTTTTTCTGTCCAGGCAAATAGAGTTACAGTCACGGGAACCTACTGTTGTGGAGAGAAAGTAGCCTTAGGAAATATATCAGGTAACTGGTGTGCCTGTGTCTGATAAACATTCTTTCTAAAAGTAGTCACTAAGCTGTGTTCTGTGTGAGGCCTGATTTGCACTGTAACTTCACTGTTAATGTAAAATGAGGTTCCAATTACATCTGTGATTATTTTCAGACTGTGTTGTAGAATCAAAAGTTGTGAAAATTGAGTAGAAAATTTTGTAAAAGAAACATATGATAATATCAACAACAATGCCCACATGTATATTTGTTAATAATAAAATTTAGTAGATATCTATGTACTAAGCACTTATCACTATAACTGGTATAAAACAATCACTTACATTACTGTGTCATTAATAATATTATTGTCATCATCAACAAAACATCCCTTTGTTTAGAAAAATAGCTTTGAAACTACTAAACCTTAGGATCTCTTTCAATTTATTCAATACTGGTTTTAACAAAGATCAGTGTGTTCTCAATCTCTGTCCTTTAAAGTTTTTTTTTTTTTTTTTTGGTCCTTTAAAGTTTTGTTCACTATTTTTGAGGTGATAAAGGAGAACAGAAATCCCTGGCTAAAAGCATGTTACATTTATTGGCCAAGGGAGTTCTCCACAAGAACGAGAACAGATCCGGATTTTGAGTTAGCCCAAATTAACCCAGACTTTTACTACTCTAGGATAGAGAACAAATCCCACAGAGGCCCTTTCCAACTGCTGGAACAGGAGGAGCTGACCTGACAAGACACCACAGGACAGAAAAATGATCATCTTAGAGCTTCTGGGAGAACAACTCCTGCAGCAGTGGCTTCTGGCCTGATAAATATACTTCCCTGTAAAGGTTGGGAAAAGATAAAACATCTAAAGGAAAAAGAAAGCTTCACAAGTGTCAAATATTAGATAAAATAGAACTGTGTAGACTATATGCTTGATTCATTTTCTAAAGATGAAGGTTCAATGGTGAGATAGAGTTTCACGGCAATCAGGGGCAGCTTAGTGTTAGGCTTGTGAAACTAAAAGTGAGACTGAGAACTCAATTTTCTTTCTCCTTAATCTCAGGGACACGAGGTAAACTGCTTTCCATGCAGAAAAGACAAGAATCAAAAAAACAGCCTAAATTAAGGTTATATAAACCTTTTTCTCAAGGAAACTTATGGTGCTCTTTTTTCAGACCCTATGCAACTTCAAAGGAGCTTTCATGACTAGGTCACACGACTAGTCACAGTGCAGCCAGGCTTTTAGTCTATGGTCTCAACATCATCTGCAGTGTCCCACTGATGGCTCTTGCTGTATCCTCTCTGGCTGTTTCACACTTTTCCCTCATCTTTAAAATTAGCTTGAGCTAAAACAAGAGAAGTAACTGATTAGAGTGATTTGAGAAAACAAAATCAGGTATTCTCCCTGATCCACAGCTATTCCCATTATTCTTCATCTTGACATTTCATGGCTCACTCTTGACATTCCATGTTTGTCTAAGTGAAAGAAACATGTTGAATCTTTTCCTGAAGAAAACCCAGTATGTGAATTGTGCAACTGGAAAAGATGTGAGAATAGTTTCTTTTAAGGCACCACTGGAAATGTGTGCTTTTCTGCCAGATATACCAGGTGTCACTTCTACTAGAAGCCAGACTTGACTTCTCTCAATTAGAAAACAGTCCAGGGAGCAGCACAAATGGAACTGAAGTACATCAGAAAGATTAGTTCCTGGGAAACCTATTCATCTTATTTTTTTTACATCATGCATTCAAATCTATCAAAGATCAATCATTAGCACAAGTGGCTTCTTCAGTGCCGTCAGACCAAGAAGCTTTTGAATTTCTCAGTTTAAATCTTAATATGATTCTTGTTTATGTGATTTGTGTTTGTTTCATATGAGTTGTCCACTACCTGTAAGTCTCACTTTAATAGTAAAATTGTAATGTGCCAATCTCTATGAAGACTTTTCTCCATCATTTCCTAACGACAGGTTAGAGAGAGAGAGAGTGTGTGTGTGTGTGTGTGTGTTGCTTTTTATCTTTACTGTACTCTCCCGTCTATGGTTCTCATACAGTGATACCATGATGGGATATTTCAGCACCAATTTTCTTGGTATCTCCTGGCCTTTTACGTATGTAAATGTACTCAGGCTCTTTTGAAGCTTTATATACTAGGAAAAAACCCTAAGTTTGAGTCCTATTGATGGCTTCTTGTTCTACGGCATAGCTGTATAAAGTACACAGTATCTCCTGCTCTAGCTAATGGACTGATGTAGTTAGCAGCAGCTTTTTCTCCACGGGTTCTACATTCCAAGGCATATTTCTAGTAGACCAAGTTCTGGATGTAGTATCCATTTACAAAATTTTATTCTTACTCTGATGATTTTCATTCTCTTTAGGAAAAATGTTAAGAAAACATTAAAAATGGCTCAGAGAACCAGTTTTGAAAATATATACTATAGAAACACACTTTTCCCCCTTCCAGTACTGCAAATTGAATCCAGGGTCATTTGCATGCTCAGCAAGCACTCTATCACTAAACTATATTCCAGCCCTTTTTCATCTTGAGAAATGATTTAACTAAGTTGTCTAGGCTTGGATTCTCCTCCTTCAGCCTTCTGGCATTTGCCACTATACCCCTGAGGTATATATTTTTTAGTTGGATTTTCTGTGAAAAATAAAATTTGATTACACAGATAAGATATCCAATTCATGCATATCATGCCATATAAATGGTATCTTGATTACTTTTCTCATTGCTGAGACAAAATCCCTGATGTGCAAAGTTAAAGGAGTAAAGGTTTATTTCAGCTAACAGTTGGCGGAGGTTTCAGTCCATAGTCAGCTGGCTCCAAGTTAGGGTCTCACGGCAGAGGGGCATTACAGAGAAGAAACACTACATGGCATGACAGAGTAGGCAGAAAGCAGCAACCAGCAGCAGCAGCAGCCAGCCTGCTTTCCCTCTCTCCCTTTATATTCCATCCAGGCAGCAAAACTACTGATGGATGCTACCCATACCCAGAGTGAGGACTCCACTATACACAGCATTAGTCCTAGTATTGCGTCCTTCATCCATGTCCATACACTGTACTCCAGCCACCTTGGAAATGCCCCACCTATGACCACATGAGGTTTGGGGAACATCTAGATACAAACCATAACAAATGGGTAGCATACAATTCAAATAGAGGAGGAATCTAATGAATTGATAATAGAAACCAGTTTATCAGTGTATTCTAAAATTAAAAATCTAGGCTGATCGATCCATAAATTATTAAAATTTTATATTCAATGGTTTGGCTAGGTGCCTTTACTACTATATAAAACAGACACATCTATCAAAGGTGTATTATATCTGCCGGGCATTTTCTGTGTACCACCACTTAAGAATCACACAAAAATTCCTATGAGATAATTTTGGTTTTGTACCCAGTTTATAGGTGCAAAAATGATGCTTCAAAAATGATTAAGTATTCATCTTCAGTCAAATATGAGATGACACAGTAAGTCAGTATTTTAACTGGGCCATTTGATACCAGTGATCTTAACTGTAATAACACTGTTTCAGGCTCAAATGTATACAGATTATAACACAAACTTTCTTAGCCTATTATTTATTAAGGAAGAGAAAATTAAATAAAAACTCTGTAAAGATTTTGGTGTAGAGCTGGGTGGGGTGGCACATGCCTATAATCCCAGCACTCGGGGCACTGAGGAGGATCATGTGAATTCAAGGCCACCCTGAGCTACATAATGAGACCCTGTCTCTAAAACACAAAAAGAGGGACGGAAAGAGAGAGAGAGATTATGGCTTAGAAGTCAATTAATTAGAGCAGATAGTGGTGAATAACTAAATGAGTAATCGAGTTCTTAGAATACACAAGAACACAAAAAAGACTCTCTCATAGTGCTAAACCGGTGAGAAGTAGAGCTAGAGGCCAGTAGCTGAGGTATTAAGGCTCCCATGTTGACATTAGCTTACTCATTTAAAATGCTGCTGAGGATGATGAACAACAAATCAATCACAGAGCTCCTGTTCCAGTTGGGAGATCTGGGTATGTTTGTTACGTGCGCTATTGGTGATGAGCAGGTTGTGGGAACAGTATCTGCCGTGCGGTACACATGACTTGCCAAAATGTGGGAAAGATGACACAGCCTGAGCACCAGAAGGACTCAGTCAGTGCTGTAGAGACTGCTGTTGGCATAGAAGGACAGGTCATGATTTAGCTGAAACGGGGCAGAAGAAGCTCCAGCCATAGGGAACAAAGTTCACCATCTGAAACAGGTAGCCCCACTATCTTGCATATGTGCTTCAGCAAATGCAGAAAACATTACATAATATTTTCTCATGATGAGATCACCAGAGAATTCACTACCTCTGTGATGCAGCGTATCCACTTTGCATTTGATTTGGTTTTCCCTTAAGTCAAAATCCCCAGTAATACATGGGATAAGAGTGCTTGTTAGTTAAGGGTGCTGCTGAATAATTTATTTGAGAGACTCCTATAAAAAAGGAGGATAGGGGTCCACAGTAGAATAAGCTTAGATGTACTTTAAAATGACGGTATTCCCTGAACAATACAGGGATGACAGTCACTGAGATGTGCTAGAGGGAGTAATCACTATGGTATGGAAGAGTCAGATGCATTTTAGATGCGAGTCCAGAGGCGGCTTTCAGAGAATCAGTGGGATTTCTACAGACCTGGAAAAGCCGAGCCATCTGGCTGGGAGAACAGCATGAAGGAAATACCCAGGAGATTAATAACCTACCACAAATAAGTGCTTTCGGGGAAAATGAAGGGTTATGATGATGTGATGACTCAGAAATGTGAGAGCAAAAGGCAGGGAAAATTTAGGGGTATGAGTACAGTTGTCTCTGCACAGCACCAACAGTCGAAGCTCTAGCAGTGAATTTTCTCATATGTAGTCAACAAAGCAGAGCCAAGTTCTGTGAAGCTTTAAACTTTGGGGTTTGGAATGTCCCATTTGGAAAAAATAATTCAAAGTTACAAATGCAAACTTTACTGCATCCTGATGCACACCTTGGAAGTTGCCAGTTATGTGAGAAGCCCTGATTCCTAAGGCTTATTAGTACGCTGCATGTCTCCCACTGACCAGTAGAAATAAAATGCAAAACTATAGTCATAATTAAGTTCTCTCTCATGTACATTCAAAAGGTAACAATAAGCCTGTGCAATTTTATGTTTTACTTAATCCAACATATCAAAATATTATCAATGTATAATCAATTTGAAAATATTAATGACATATTTTACATAATTTTTTTTACTGTATCCTTGAACTCTAGTGTGTGTCTTGGATGTACAACATAAAACAAATAGGACCAGCCGTATTTCCAATGTTTGGTACTGCATGTGTCTAGGAGCTATTGTCGTGAGGAATGCGTGACAAAAGCCTAGCTAGTCACTGTGCGATGCATAGATCCGCGTCATTATCAGCATCCCCACAGCGCTGTTAGAATGCCACATCCCGGACCTCCATCCAGGCCTACAGATCAGGAACATGCACCTTAATAAGGTCTCCATATGATTCATATGCTCATTAAAGCTTGAGATACATTTTTCTAAATAATATAGTCTCTGAAAACAGTCACAGAAGAGAAATAGAAGTTCTCAAATGTTGAAAAAAAATGAGTAATGGAAATGATTTCTAGAATCAAGAAGACAGCAGTGACAAATGACACAGGAAGTCTGAAGGGGAGGGTTAACACGAAGAATCATGATTGAGCAGCTCAGGAGAGGGGTAAAAACCATCTTGAATATGAAAAAGTGAAGATGCCTCTAAAAGGCCACAATGTGAATTTAGATTACTTTGAGACACAGCAACGGGATGACATCACATATTAAAATTTATCACAGTATATTAAAAAAAATTACATCATCTAAGCAATACTTATAGGATTTTCAACCTAGGCATGAAAGGTTTATAGTGAATGTTCCCAATTTCCTCCCACATTCCTCCTCCTACCTTTGATAATCAAGTTCATCTAATGATAATCCCGGTCACACAGAAACTTCAGAATGCATTTGGAACACTTCCGGAAATTTATTATTGAAAAATGTTAATGCAGATTCAGAGGTAAGAGTGAAAAATCATCCTTCTGAAGCTGCTTAATTGAACAGTTTTCTGCCCGTGGCCCTGCTTGGTGAGGCACGCTATGGCTGACAGGGCCTGAAGAGAGAGGTGTGCAGTTCTTGAAATGCTTTATGACATCTGTAATTGCAGAGTATTTATTTAATTATAAGAACAGCCCTCATTACTATTGTAAATGTTATTTACTCACTGTTGCTGGTGGTAGAGGCTTCTGTTTTTATTTGTATTTTTAAAAATGTAAGTGTTGAATTGGCACATCAGTTCCATATTAAGATTCAAATGAAACCATTTTATTCCGTGAACTGAGATTTTGTTGTTGTTAGAATGGATTTCCAAAAAGATGTTTGGTTAATTTAGCAAACTGAAAGCATTCATGTATAAAGAAAATCCTAGGTATATGGAAGCACATATTCAACCTAGCATTTCCTTATCCAGGTTAGTATTTAGAATCTAGTTCGCATTAAATAAATACCATAAGGACAGAAGGCAAAGTGAACAAACGTGTGAGTCGCAATGCAACAAGCATTTCCTCTATGGATCGTTCACCCCAAAATAATGGCTTTCCCTCAAGTTACTTTGATGAAATTAACCAGTTATTTCAGCGACATCCCTGTTTAACCTGTACTTTTAAAAGCAATTAAAGTTGACCCCTTAGTGCTGGTTATTCTACTCTGTTGTCCATTTGTGTGGATTAAAAGCAAAAACAAACCTGCTCATTATGTATCCAGTGACAGTGGTTTCTGGTTTTGGAGGATGTTCTTCTCAAGGCGAAAATAGAAATAAAAATAAACTTTTAAAGCAATTTCAATGTATGAGTTCTGTCCTTCAAGGACAATAAACACCCACAAAAAATTATGTATTATATGTTGTGACAAGAAAAATGACTACAGGACCCATCCTTACTGTGAGTTAATATTCTTGGCATGAAGCCTAGGAGGAACATACACTGTGCACATGTTAGTGTGCTCGGCTTGGGGAGAAACACAGCTTTAAAAACTGCTTCCCACCCCACTTGGCTTTTGGGGAAACTTGTACATAACTATTATGTAATCAGGTTATAAAAAATGCAACCATGAAGAGAAGAGCAAAGTACAATAGGAGCACATGGAAAGGGGCGTGTGTTCTGGCTGGATAATGAGCAGAAGTTTCACAGTTGGGGAAGCTTTCACTGGGCCTTTAAAGCTGGGAGCTAAAAATGGAATAGCAGGTTCGAATGTATAGACGTGGAATTCCTATGGGGTTAGTGAGTCTGCTGGGGCAATAAGTGTAGCGTGTGTTTTGAGGAGTGTTGGGACTGAAGCTAGAAGTGTAAATTGGGTCTGGCTTGTGAAAGGTTTTTGTAGCCTCTACTCAAAAGTATGACTTTTAATCTGTGGGACTTGGGTGAAAATATCAGATGTTTTCTCAGTGGAGGACTGATGTGCTTGGATTGGGTTGTAAGTGATAACTTTTAACAAGTCGGACTTACTACAATAGGAAAGGTGTGCATGGGTGAGTACTGAGCCACAGAGTGCAGTGAAGTTGGAAAATGGAGGTTGAGGAGGAGCGTGGTCATAGAACCGGTTTTGCCAAGGCGAGATGGCCAGACTTTGATGTGAGGATGAATGAGCAGGAGAAATCAAAGACACTGGCAAGAATGTCAAAAGACCTGTTTCCTGTTCTCACATTTTCCCACATAGGTTTCATCCCATACCTTAATTTTGTCACTTCCCCCACGGAGCAGATGGAAATATCTGCGAAAAAACCATGTTCCTTTCATTCAATTTTATGTTGACCCTAAAGCGCTAAGAAAATGACTTTTTGAGATTGTCTCTCTCTAGATAAAACCTAGGACTAAACGGTAAAGAATAGAGATATTAGATATTTTGGTAGTTATTGGTTTAGTGTTCCAAAGGACAATTAGAAATATGCCCAGAGATGAGAATTACAGTTTGAAATATGTAACTTTTATAATAAGGGCTTGAAAATTCCATCTTGATGATTCTTTAATAAAACAAATCAGAACCAGCTTTATTAACTTCTGCTTTGTAAGTTACTTGGATGAGCCTTTGTTTTTCTTTAGCTTTACTAGGCTAATGTTTTTGGGAATTTAAATATAGAGAAAAATTGTTTCTACTGTTTTTGAGAAACGTTACCTAGTGAGCTCATTTTGCTGGGACAAAACTTATATTTTCTTGTTTCTTAATTAGAGTAAATTATGAAATTAAAGCAGAATAACTTCAGGACTGCTAAGGAGTTCATCTTATTCATTTTACAAATCTATAATTTTGACAGGGTATCCTCAGTATTGTGAAACCAGAAACAATAGCCTTCTTAGGGAGAATAAATCAAATGAATCACTTTTCTTTCCATTGTTTATCCCATCAATGAGTTGATTTGTAAAGATAAATTTTCCAAACAAAAATATTTTCTTTTGAAAAGTAATCAGTGTCTGTGCTCTGGCAGGGGAACGCTTTCCCCAAAAACACGGCCCTAGCATTGACCATCGGTCACTTGCTACCTAGTTGAAGCACTCAAGGATAGAAGAAAATGTTTAGTCTTTCAGAAATAAGTGCACACCCCTTGTTCAGCCATTCTATTGCCAGCTACTGGATTTGAAGCATTTTCATGACTGCCGAATGCACTACTAGTACAAGCCTGGCACCCTTGTGGTCTCATGTTAGATAGTTCTAGAAACCTAAGGTCCAGGGGATACTCTCTTTGAAAGTGGGTCCAGTACAAAAGGACTTCACAAGTGAGTGTTGATTTCAAAAAACTGGATGTGCACTGGACACAGACTGACCTGATCTGAATCCTGACTGCATGTATTTAAACATTCTGAATAGAATTCTTTAATTTTCAAATGAAGAGAGTAATACCTTCCTTTGAGAGGATATGTGGATCTTTAATCAGGCAAGAGCTTAATTAAGGTTAGATTATTTGGCTTTATCAGAGAACCCAAACACTTCTGATCTCTGGACTTTTAACGTAGCATTTTTTTTACCTAAGTGCATATTACTTATAGAGAACAGCAGCATTCGCTTGGGCACATTTGCACGTGCATATGACATTCACTGATCGTTTCCACTTCCCACACCCCCTTTCTCTCCCTTGCCCTGGTCCCTTTCTTTTCACACATAGTTTCCTATCTGTTTTCATATCACCTCTCCTTTTCTTTTCTCTATTTTTTAGATTCCAGATATGAGAGAAATCATGTGATATATATGTCATTTGAAACTGGCTTATTTTGCTTAACACCATCTCCAGTCCTCTCCGCGTTCCTGCTAATGACATGATTCCGTTCTTTGTGGCTGAATAGTATTGTGCTGTGTATGCGCCAAACCCTTTCCATCGGTTCATCTGTTGATGGTCACCTAGGCTGTTTCCATACCTAGGCTGTTATGAATTATGCTGCAATAAACATGAGTATGCAGGTATCTCCATGGTAATCTGATTTTAATTCTTTCAGGAGTATACTGAGAAGCTGAATCAAAGCATATCTCTATTTTATTTTTTTGAGGAATCTCCACGCTGATTTCCACTGTGGCTGTACTACTTTATATACCCACCAGCAGCATAGGAGTGTTCTTTCTTCAGCTGGCCTCCTCGCCTGCATTTGTAGTTTGTATTCTAGATGATAGCCATTCTGACTGGGGTGAGATGAAATCTCACTGTAGTTTTGATTTGCATTTTCATAATAGCTAAAGATCTTGAACATTTTTTCATATACTTATTACCCATTTACACATTTTGTGAGAAGTGTCTATTCATTTCTCCTTTCCATTTGTTGATTTCGGCTTTTATTTGGGGGATGTCTAATTTTTTGCGTTCTTTGTATATTTTAGATATTAGCCATCTTTCTTAGGAGTAGCTGGCAAATTTATTTTTCATTCTGTAGGCTGTTTGTTGCTTCCTTTGCTTTTCAGAAGCTTTAAAACTTGATCTAATTCCAGTTTTTGATACTTGATGTTATTTCTTGTGTAACAGGGCCTCTGTTCAGAAAGCCCCTGCCTATGTCTGTGTCTTCACGAGTTTATTATCTAGATGATCTCGCAACACACTGCTGCTGTTTACCACTGAGAGCTCTGAGTTATTCTTATTTTGTTTTAGTGCATTGTGGGAAATATAGGCCTGATTTTATTTTCCTTCCTCATCATCTGAATCCTAACTTAAGGATGATACGATCACAAAAAAAAATTCAGGCCTAGCCAAAACTTTGTTTAAAGCAAACATATTCTGCTATTTCTCCAAAATTCTCTTCTCTCTCCAATCATGTGTGTTTAGACAAACTTTTTATGTCCAGGATAAGAAGCAGACTGGACTAGCAAATTAATTTTGTGATATCTGGAATGTATCATGTGGGCGGCTTTTCTTTCATCCTTTTTATGCCTACTCTTTTGTCCTTCCCGTTTCCTTTTGGCATGACTTCTTTTCTTTTTAAAATTCTATAAAGCAGCAACAAGCGGTGTTTTCTTCTGTTGTTGTTGTTGTTGTTGATGTTGTTGCTGTTGTTGATGTATGCCTGTTTTCTTTCTTGTCTTTGGACTTTTGGTTCTTGTGTGTTTTTTTTTGTTTTTTCTGTTTTTTTTGTTTTTTCTGTTGTTGAGAGGATCAACTGTCTGACTAAATTTGCATGTCTGTATATGGGTCCATACATCTACAATTCGAAGATATCAATGGATAAAGCAACAACTACTGTTGAGACCATATCACCTTGTCTATAGATTAGTTGTGATTGTACTATTTTCTATGATAATGGGTGTCTGTTTGTCAATATGTTTT